>JACXGM010025920.1:0-15097 GCA_016801145.1 Umbra pygmaea | reverse complement strand
GATGAAATAGTGGCTCTGACTGATGAACTAGAGGCCCTGACTGGGGGGCCTGACTGGGGAACTGGGGGGCCTGCCTGGGGAACTAGGGGCCCTGACTAGAGGACTAGACACCAGGGCTGAAAGACTAGGAACCTACGGAGCAACCGTTGGAGATGGCTGACGAGAGGCCTGTGGAGGAGCTGAAGATGTAAGTACTGGTAAAGAATCAGGAACCAGAGGGAACTCGAAGAATTTAGATAAAAATTTAGATAAAAGGAATAAAACCCCCTCCTGGCCTCAGCACAGTGTGGCCCCACCTCGGATCAATAGTCCTCCTCGGGTTCCCCATCTGGCTCCTCTGGACCCATGTCCTTCCAATTGAGAGCTTGCCAGTCCACACACCAGCTGCCATACACCTCCTCTAGGTTCAGACGGATGAAGTCCTCATATAAATCCATGATTGGGCTCCCAGCCTGCCAGAGGGCCTGGGCAAAAAAATTCAAACACGACCGGACAGAAAAGAGATGGTGAACAGCACCTTTTTCCTCCCTGACAGAGGACCCCACTTAGACTGATTGATATAGTCATTCGCTTGTTGGTGATATCTAGTGGGTTCTCCATCAAACTTCTCTGGAGGGAATAGGCTGGTTTCACTGTCCAGCCTGGTTGTGGATCCATTAGAAGCCCAGGTGAGAAGTGGCTGATGTTAGTTGTGCCTCCACTTTCCTGTGGCCTCCATATTGCTTCCTGAGAATGCTGTCACCTTATTTAGGTTGTTCATTCTGTCAGGCTGGGCACAGGTGCATGTCTCTAGAAGAGCAATGCTTATTCCAAACTAATACTGTGTACACTTGTAAGTAGAAACCAAGTGAACAAAACAACGAACTCCAGAAAACATAAAGTCACAGTATTTCACAAATTTTCCAAAACAAACAATAGAAACTAGAACTATAGGCTACTTGAAACTTGCAACTTACTGAATTCTCAATCTGGAATCAGGAACAATGAATGACAATGAACAAGCAAACAGGGAGACAAAATGCATACACTAAAGACTAAAGGGAAACCAGGTGTGTGTAATGAAGACAAGCAAAGTCGTAGCATAGTAGTACATAATTGTCTGGGAGATACTGAAACCCAGGAGTGGAGTACAAACTAATAACCAAACACAGAGACACAGGGGCAAACCATGACAAAGAGCTTATAAACACCTCCGAAACTTAATGGCTCTGATGAAATTACTAGGAACAAATGGGCATGGATTCACATCCAATTTGATTTCTGCCATCAACTAGTGGTGATATTCACATTAAATATGCATTTTATGCATTATGACCCTTTTTGTGTTCTAAATAATGTCTCTACACACATTATTAGGATTGTCAAACGTCAAAATAGCACATTAAATGTACACTGTGTAGGATTTCATAGAGTGAAAACAGAACTAATTTCTCTTTCAGTGTCCAGTTCACAAAAATTATCCATCTATGTCAAGATATAAAAAAAATCTGAAAAATAAGTTTAAAATGGACAATGATTCCATGCACTATTCAGTGCATATTTTGCAATTTTAACAATAATTGCAATGAGGATATGATGAGATGTGCTTCCACAGTGTTTATCAATGGGTACCCGCTGGTCTTTCATGCAGTATATTTTGTGTTTTAGGCTGTGCTTTTGTGTGTTACAAAGCACTGCATATTGTAGGGAATCATTATCGCATATACATCACTTTATTAGTAAAATATAAAAAATAGAGTTTTTACAGCTGTTGTAACCTAGTCACTTGAAAGAGAAAGTAGTTCTGTTATTACAGCTCATAATTCTACACATTGTAACTTCAAGTTAAGACTTGAACTTTTTTTACCAAGTACCAAAGGCATATTGAAGACCATGGTGGCAGAATCTTCTGTGTTGGTTTTATGTTTGCTAGGTTGACTTGATTGCCAAATTAGTTGCCAGAGCCATTGAGAATCATGTGTTGATTAGAATGCTTTCCCAAGAACACGCTTTTGACATGTTGATGTCTCCATTGTTCCACAAAGGCCTCGAGTTACATTGTGAAGTATGACAAAATACTTTGTGTATGGTTCTCTGTTTTCATGATAGCTGCTGCTAAGAACAGCAGTAAACAATATTTGCAACTGCACTACAGCACTGTGTTAAACCTAATCTACTAGTACCTGTGAGTGGTTATGACAGGCTATTTTGTGTGTTTAATCACATTTTGTAATCATTATATGATCATAGTACACAATTATGACAACTGCTACATAACTCAGTTCTTTTTTTTGCATTTTATTCTGATTTTGTTTAGCCCTTCGGAAACAAAATTTTTCAGATAGTTTACAGCGATAAATAAATATTCTTAAAGGGTTCTTTCCAAAATTCCCTTTGCAAGTAAAGATTGTGACTTACAGGCCTGATAAATCATGCGTTTGAGGCCACTGTATAAAATAAGCCATTTTAAAATATGAATTGTCTTAAATATTTCATATTTAATCATGACATATTCATTAAGGATCTTGTTCAGGGAAAACTAGACTGAAAATGAATGAATTCTACAACTAGGTGACCGTAACTAGCACAGTAATCAGTGGTTCTAGTAACAAAACCTTTCACTTGAAAATGCACATTAGGAAACAATCAAGACTTCCATACAGCAGGGCTACTCAACTATGCAGAGTGGGGAGGCAAGGTCGGCAGGGAATTCATGGACTCAAACTCGAATGACTCCATTAGGCATTTCAGATGCCTTCAAGCTTAACTTAGATTATTAGTCAACAGCACATGTCTTTCACACGTTGGTTCTGCTGACTGACAGGTTAAGTAGTGTGAATAGAATATATTTTGAGTATCTTTTGAATATCTTTTGAGCATAACTTATGTGCGGGAATGGCTGTGAGGAGACACATCCAAGTCTTCAACTCTCCAGAGCTCATTGGGATTGGTTGCAATGAGAGTTGTTAAGAGGGACAAACCTGTATTGCTCCCATGTTGTTTATATACATATGAATGTGTCGTCAGTCAAATTATCTTGTAAAATAAGGGTAAAATTATAATCTGAAAATGGAACGTTTTGGTAAAATTTTCAGTGGGATCAGCTGTTTAAAACAAGCTAAGATTTACAGGAACATTATTCCTGTTACTTCAAGCAAAATTGCTATTAGTTAGATATTCAAACATGTATATTTCTAACATTCTTCCGCAGAGGACAAAGTTTAACTACCAGCTTTTGGTCAACAAACCTTTTTCACTTTCATATTAATAACAATGCATGAGATGTTGAACATTCCAGTAAATCTTCACCTCACTAAAACAGCAAATTATGAGTCTATAGAAACAGTTTTATTTCTAAGTGCTCTGATGAAGGACAAAAGTTTAGCTACTATGAAAAGAAATGTGCATTTGACTGGAAGTGTGTAAAGGCTTTTAAACTCCAGCATTTACACTGTTGGTAATTATAGTGTGCCAATAACCAAATGCAGAAATCGGGTGAACAGTGTATTCAGGGTTTTTCCTTGGCTTTCTCATAAGAATAAATCCTTTTGCCAAACAAAATATATATATAGTAATACTGCACCCTATTTGACTTCAGATAACTTTGAAAAATAAAAAGCTAGATACAGCGTATTTAAATGTATCATTGGCAGTCATACTGTAAAAAACTATAAATAGGAAACAGTAAAAAGTATGGGTACTTTGTTGCCATTATTCTTTTAAATTATTTTACGGTCACTTCCTTCAAGACAATACCAGAACATACTTTATAAACACAGTTGGTCTCTGTTATAAAGTAATATTAGCGCTGTGTGTTAACGGATGATTACTGTGTTTATAAAGTATTTTCTGTTATTGTCTTAAAGGAAATGTAGGTAAAATAATAGAAAAAGGTACTGTTATATTTGTTCCCAGAACTTTCTATAGTTTTTTTGGACATTTTTTTACAGTGCAGGGAAACATAGCATTAGCTGGTCTTTTTTCAATAGTGTAATAAAACAATTATATGTAACACCACTGAGTTATGTTAAAGACGATATGATTACTTATTCAGGGCGCATTAACACAAGCGAACAAATGAGGGATTCAAATTAGAATAAATGTGCAATAGAATCTCTGTTCCTGGTAATTTGGTAAGTCATCAATTCTCACACAGTTGGCTCATCTAGCGGGTAGGAGAACCTTGTGACATGCAGATACATCCAGATTCTGTTGAAAGCCTTGTTGAGTCCTTTCTCTGGCCCATTTGGCAACACACACAAATGCTAAGTGAGGGTGAGTGTGTAAGAGTGTGCTTTTGCATACTTTAATGAGCAGGCTATTTTGTTGAGAGCGCAGTTACAGGAGAAAAACTAACAAAAAAAGTACTGTTGTTTTTTGAGAAAGTGTGTTTTTCCTTCAGTGTGAGTCATGTACAGGATGAAAGTATATCTGAGTCCAGAGGCCTCTGCCTGTTTCGATATTGTGGGGAATTAGTGTGTGTTTGCCCGGGTGACTCACAAGATGAAAGGATATATCTTTGTGAATGCAAAGACAAATGTCGGCTTCCATTTTTTGTGCATGTAAAATGACTCACAAAAAGTGTATGCCATGCAATATTTGTTTGTCAGGCGAAGAGGATACCATTGTCTGTATCTACTGTACCTGTTTCAATAAATGTGTGCTTGTGTATCTACCTGAAAATTACAGAAAAACATCCCTATTTCATTAGTGTCCCATCAAAATTACAGGTCATTGGCCTGCTGCTGCGTGAAAAACAGTGTCCCATTAATTTCTAACAAAACCACAAAGCCACAGGTCTTTTTGTCCTGATGGCTGTCATTGAATTCAATGAGTCTTACAGTATGTGAAAACGTTTTAATGTCAACCTTTAAAATACATTGAATATCATAATATGTTTTCACTGTTCGAACTCCATGTGATGGCACAATATGTTTTCACTGTTCAAACTCCATTTGATTGCACTTCACGGAATAAATCAATGCATTTGCCAAACAACTTTTAACTATCAAGAAAACATCACCTTTACTGGCAGGAGTGTGGGACGAGTATTCCTAATGTTCTTTAACAGCAGGTATTTCTCATTGTGCAGCCATGCAATTTAACCAAGCTTTAATGCATTACAACTCAAATACCACCTCATTTACCAGAGTTAAGGTTCTTATTCAGAAAGACCTACAGAAATGTAATTTATAGGCCATAGACTGAGTTCCACATGGCTGCTTTTAACACACAGCTCTAATATATATTTCTGACGATTGAAAAGCATTATTCAATTCTTTGTCATTTAGAGAACCCATTTTGAACTCTGTGTGCTGCAAAACTTTTACAAATCTTTATAATTATCTTCAAACCTCATTTTTAAAACTGGTCGGTGGAATGTTGGAGCACTAGTGATACTCAGATGATACAGTCCATTAAATGGCATATGTTTATAACTGTATTAGTCTCAGTAGCCACAGCTAAAACGTTGTTACGCCACCTTGACTGTTTGAAGGAACACTGGTTCTTCACAAGGTTAAAGCTTTAGCACTCTCAGGCTGTTCTACAATTATATTATTTTTATGAGGGCACACGTCATGATCAAAGTCATTTGTATCATTTTACTCTGCCTGTGAGAACCATTAGCACCGGGAAGGAAACAGCCTTTGTTTTTAATCACAACTGTTCATTAAAATTACAATATATATAGAGATCCATGGCTTTCTAACATCACCATTCCTCCCCATGTCTTTATGCATACCAATTACACACACACCTGCCTTGTGTTAGTCCTCATTAGTATGTATATATGTTAGTCAGTCTTGTCTGCAGGTGTGGATTATTGTTTTTCTGTTGTATGCTATTACAGTACTAAACAAAGTACTATTGTCTGCATTGCTGGCGGGTATAAAAAATTACTGTGGTGGATGAAAGAAGAATTGTTACCCTGGTGATGAACCATGGTTGGCCAAGAACATCTTCCAAGAGGTAGTCCTATCTGTGTCAAGTCAACAGGCAAGAAAAGACTTAACCAGAGAAGATTTACCACAAGATGCAAACCATTTACACACTTTAAAATACTAAATAAATAAAGACTAGAGTTACAGAAATAAATAAAAAAACATGGAAACCTGTAAAGTTCTGGAACAAAGATGAACATTGAAAAGAGTATGGAGAAGGGAAGGCTGCCAATAAAACTGATTATCTTGTATTTATTGATGAACATCTGAGGCATAGCAGCACCAGGGAAGAAACAGTGCATCTGGTGAAGTCATGATGACAACACTTCATGCAGTCACATGACTACAAAGGAGTTTCTAACAAAATATAAAAAAATGCAGACTAAGTCATGATCATGTTGTTGTCCACATATTTTGGACAACAACATGATCATGGACTAATGCCCTCAAATTACAACAGAATTTCTGCACATTGAGCCCATATTCCCTATTTAAATTCAAGTACAATATGTTGTTTTAGACAGCTGAAATAATCTTAACATGGTTAATGTCCAAATACTTATGGACCTACTCCTGTATATGTATACATCTCTGGATGAAATTGTCTCTGCAATTTATCAGTGGCTCTGGTTTTACTCTTGATAGGTATGTGTTTGGGTAAAATTAACACTTGATTTATTCCATAAACTACTGACAACATAAAATATTGTAAATAAAATAATTTATTTGCAGAAAATAAAACTGTTCAAAATAACAGATGCAGTGTTGTCAGACCTTGAATATTACTAATAAAATTAGTTCATGTTCATTTTTGAACAACACAATACTAATGTGTTAACTTACAGTACAAAAAGTTCAGAAAGCAATATTTGGTGTAATAATAATTGGCTTTTATGTATCTTATAATGATCTCCACCAGTCTTTCACAGTGATGTTGGGTGATTTTATTCCACTCCTGGTGTAATAATTCAAGGAGTTTGTCTTTGTTTGATGGCCAGTAACCATCCATCTTCCTTTTGATCACATTCCAGAATTTTTTCCAGTTTTTCCCGATTGCTAAAACACTAAAAGTGAATGTCCAGACCAAAGCGTTGAAACTGTACTGTTTGCGTGTATTTCATACACACAGGCACCAAATGAATAAACACATTGTCAGCATGGCACCGTAAACAATTCTGTAACACATGGGGCAAAACACTACACACATTGGCCAATGATGAAACACTGTGCAGTCAGCACATCCATTCAATAGTTAAACCACACACAACATTAGCAACATCCCCACACACACAGTAAAACACTTAACCTGTAACTGAACACCAGTTAGTCACTATACATATAATTCAGGTATGTGAATATGGAGACTGAAGGACCAAGGCGAAGGAGAAGATGAGGAAGACACGGGAAGAGGGAGAGGAGAATGAGGAAGAGACGGGGGAAGAGGGAGAGGAGATAGAGGAAGAGACTCTGGTAAAAACCAGACATCGAAACTGAAACATCATCGGCCAAAAGGCCATCGAGAACGTTGCCGGGCAGTGCGGGGTTAACGTCACCATGTGTGCCGCCATTAGTGGTCAGGGGGTCCTCCATCACCATGCCACCCTGTTGAGTGTTGAGTTTTGACACAATGAGCCAAATTTAGCATTTTGTGTGTTAGCAATTGGAAAAAAAATGTAATTGGGGTAAATTAAGACAAATTTGCATTGGTCTCTTACAAGTGTCGGGTATAACGCGTTACACTAGTCAGCTGACTTTTTTTGAAAAAGTAACCTAACAAAATTCAAGTAATTAGTTACTAGTTAAATTTATAACGAGAAAATTAGTTACATTTACGTTATATTTTCACCTTTTCTGTTTTAGAACACAATTTAATAATTTATTATCCGTTGTCATTTTGTTTTTTAATCCGTATTTCATTAGTGCGCCTCCACGCCAATCAAAAAAAGGAGAGATCTTGCACTTAAAATTGTAATGCGCAGAGTTATGCAGATTGGAGGTTAGCAAACTGAAAGAATTCATAGCCTACATTTTAACAGCTGGAAATATTCACATTACTTCAAAACTATCAAAAAGCATGGAGGATAAATAAATGTGTCCAGTGAGCTGTGCACCTGTCGAGTGGGAATATAATGGAAAGCTTGTCATCGTTCTTCTCATTCAAATGTTTTGGACCGAAATAGCTTTTTTCTTCCATGGCGTCTACAACGAGTGGAGGTATGTTATTTTCAAGTTATATTTTCCCCGGTTATTCCAATAAACACGCGTTGAAAACGTGCATAATGTTACAGAAAATGTCCAATGTGCTTCAACAGGCGATGAGAACGCACTTTATGGAAGTTTTTTTACATACAGTAGGCTACATAAGGTGCGCAAGGATTCAAGTGACATGCACTCAGAACGTGTGTATTTGTGCCAGTAAACACACATTCAGAATGCTTATAATTCTGCCACCCAAGATCTAAACTGTACCCTTTAGACCAAAGGTGTTACCCTCCACAGTCTCCCGCGATTATATCGCGATTATTTCGCGATTATTTCGCAAACCGTATATTCTACCAACTAAAGCTTGGTAATGTTGGAAAGATGAAGATCAGCCGAAAAGAATGAGTGTTTTTTACTTTTGCCTTTTTTACTAAAAACATTACAGACAGGAAGTAGGACGTGAAAATGACAAAATATTAACGCTGCAATGATGTAGGACATCACCCTGCACGATACCAACATGGTACCAATATGGTTGGAAAGAGGGGGTTCCGCTGATAAAATAATGCCAATGCAAATAATGAGGAGTGGTTCATCCATGTGGATTAATGACAGCCGGAGATACCGCATCACAAAGTTGGGTACTTTTCACTGACTATATTTTGGTAAACTAAAAACATTACAGTCAAACAAGGAAATGGTGTAACAAAACATTTATTTTCTGTAGGATACACATGTAACTGTGTAGGGGGTGGGGTTAATTGTATGAAATAACATTTCCCATTTTTTATACATTGCTAAAAAATTCGGCCCTTCACTTGGTTTCAAAAGCTCAATGTGGCCCTCAAGCAAAAATAATTGCCCAGATCTGATTTAGACTCAATATTTCTGGTTCAGGCCTGCTCAATGTATTCTCCATGTGACTCTATTAATTTCAGTAGCATTACTAGGAGTCAAATCCCATTGTATATTGTATGAAACTCAAAATATATTTTTTATCTGTAAAATAATTATTTAATCAGTTAAAATTTGTTATACTCAGACATTGAGATGAAATTGGTTTTACATACAAACACTCACACATTCATCAGAAATAGCCTGATCATATTGGTCAATTGGATCATGCCCAGAGAAAGTAGTTACCACAAGTCTGCACTCGACATGATCAGGCTTAATTGTTTAGGGTCCATGATTTATTTTTGAAGAAGCCCCCAGAAGAATGGTTCAACCCCCCCCCCCCACACACACACACTACCAAAGTGAAGCCTTTATCATTCTGTTTTTGAGCAAGACAGTCAACCCTAATTGCTCCAAGGTTGTTTCTGTAAATAATAATTATTTCTTATTCAACTTACCATTAAAATTAATTCTAATCATTTAAATATTTGTGAAGGTTAATAAATGTATACCCTTTTTGTATAATCTTATACATATGTAAAAAGCATTTTTTTAAAGTAACTTAAAGTAGTTTAATTAGTTACTTTCAATAAAGAGTCACGCAGTAACGTAACATAGTTACTTTCAATAAAAAGTAACGCAGAAGGTAACTTAGTTACATTTTGGAGAAGTAACTAAGTAAAGTAACTACTAGTTACTTTTTAAAGTAACGTTCCCCAACACTGTCTCTTACATTATTGCAGACCTGTATATACATAATTATTTTTATCATTTTAAATGTATATTACATTTGTATCAATCGAAGGGCCTTAGTGGTATGGGTGTGCTTAATTGTGGTTGTTTGTTGTTGAAGTGATTAGTAGGACCCTGCACTGACAGGGAAATTCATTCTGCAAGGTTGTTGCACATTGTTTGCACTCTATTTTAGACTATGTATATAATAATTAAATTATGTATTACACACTGATTGAATTAGATGAGATTAGGCTAAACTTGCTTGAATAAAGCTTAGATGAGAGGATTCTTTTAACAGGTTCCCGTGTGGCACTCAGGATACTTGAAAATCCCATTAGCCATAACAGAAAACATTAGGATTTTGAAATATGTTTCTTGTTTGGTATATTTCAAGGTTGTCAACACAAGTTTGTTATTCACTTAGATATGAAGTAACAATCACCATTGCCACCATTCTGCAGTGTATATCTAAAAAGGCTCTGGTGCTTACATATGCCAAAGCCTCTACCACAGAAATAAATGTATTAAGGCATTGTGTCAATGCTGGCAACTTACACTCACCGGCCACTTCATTAGGTAAACATTTTAAATTGCTCATTAATGCATTATCCAATCACGTGCCAGCAAGTCAATGCATTTGGACATGTAGACATGGTTAGGATGAGCTCCTGAATTTCAAACCAAGCATCAGAACGGGGAAGAAAGTTAATTTAAGTGACTTTGAAGGTGGCATGGTTGTTGATGTCAGGAGCTGGTATGAGTATTTCATAAAGTGCTGATCTACTGGGATTTTCCTGCACAACCATCTCTAGGGTTTATAGAGCATGGTAGGAAAAAGTGAAAATATTCAGTGAGAGGCAGATCTCTGGGTGAAAATGCCTTGTTGATGGCAGAGGTCAGAGGAGAATGGCCAGATTGGTTCGAGCTGATAGAAAGGCAACAGTAACTCAAATAACCACTCATTACAACCGAGGTATCCAGAAGAGCATCTCTGAATGCACAACATGTTGAACCTTGAAGCAGATGGGCTACAGCAGCAGAGAACCACACCAGGTGCCACTTCTGTCAGCTATGAACAGGAAACTGAGGCTACCAAACATTGGACAATAGAAGATTGTTGCTTGGTCTGATGAGTTCTCGATTTCTACTGTGACATTCAGATGGTAGGTTTAGAATTTGGATCCATCCTGCCTTATCAACGGTTTAGGCTGCTGGTGGTGGGGTAATAGTGTGGGGGATAATTTCTTAGCACACTTTTGGGACCCTTAGTAATAACTGAGCATAATTTGAATGCCACAGCCTACCTGAATATTGTTGCTGACCATGTCCATCCCTTTATGACCACAGTGTACCCATCTTCTAATGGTTACTTAACTGGAGATTTGCATCCAGTGCTTGAAGTGGACCAGTACTCATTAATATGCAGTACCAGGAGTTATTATTTTTACATTGTAGCTCACCAGGAGTCTCTGTTGAATACCAGCACTATTTACATGGACCGGTCCGTTTCTTGGTCGGCCTATAGCCTTCCACATCTTCTGGATTACAGTCACTTAGTTCACTCTGGGTAATGAAGTTTAGCTCTTGATTTGAAATTACATTAACCACTGTCAAACCACTTTTTGCTGGGAGCCCCTAAACTCCGTTACCCAGGGTGCGCTGACTGACGCAAGTCATCTCCCCTCAAATTAAAATTAGAAGTGTCAGAGTAGTTCAGTTTAGCTATGTTGTATCATTTAACTTACTACATTGACTAAACTTTTACATTTTATTTGCAGCTCAAATGTGTGGAAGATTTTTGGGGTATTCATGAATTAAGCATGAACTGGAAACGTGCAACGCACATTGTAACGACTTCAAGAGAGAGAGGATATTTCACTGATAACAGCGTAGCTGAGACAGTGCAACAGCGGATTGAGCAGAAGTATCTGAATGAAATTACTGCTTTCACACAGACTCTGACTCCTCCTTCCAATTGAATCAGCCACACAGAGGTAGTCTCTGCTTGCTAACTAGACAAGCCACGATCTGTTAAATGTCCTTTTGCCAAAGTCAAACAAACTACTTGTTACAGTAGGTACAGGCTATCAGTCAAAAAAGCATGAATATTAATGTTATTGACCATGAATGTATTAGGTTTGTGTTGTCTGGCTAGTATGTTAGATTATAGCTATTGTGAAAACCATACTTGCTAGCGAGATATTTTGATGACTGCAGCATATTGTATTATGCCCCATGCTAACTATAAAATCAGGCAATTTATTTAGCAAAATTGGGAATGAAAGGACATTGGGCTATATTTTACCATATAGTAATTGGATGTATCACAAAAGTTAATTAATTTGCTCATTGCTGTCTTATTTTTAGGATAGTGTAGAGCATTGAGTGAGAAACCTACAATTGACCATCAGAATCCTTGGTGCTCCACTGGATCAAACATCAGCCAGGTAGGAAACATGCTACTGTATGCAGTAGAGTTGCATAGGTGACATAATAGCAAAAGCTGGCTTCCATAATAGCAAAAGCCTGGATGCCAGCCCGAACCCCGCCCAAAACATTTTTTGGTTGAGAAGTTCGGTCTGGACTCGATCCACTGAGGAGTAATCATGCTTGGTTCAGAAATCGCCGAGCCAATCAAATTGCCAGGGCGGGCTTTATACGATGACGGACAGATGATCTGCAGTTAAGTTTTCAACACGTCATCAAAGAGCGCTTGGGGAGGGGAGAACCGGAAGTTGGAGACAGGATGCGAGTAGGCGAGCCGGAACGGGGGTGCATTGCGTCCTTGTGGGGATCTACTGCCGCGGAGTATGAGCAGGAGAGGGCAGAGAATATAGCTCTGGATTTGCTGCATGGGAGAGTAGGGCGATGCGGGGGCAGGCTGGCTGCCGGTGAGGTGGCGGGTCGCGACGGCGGTGCGGTAAGTGAGGTCGGCATGGTGGGGAGTTCAGGTGAAAGTTTGGCTGTTGATAGTGGGGGGATGGGGTTTGAGGAGTCACGGGGTGGGCGTCGGAAGAAGAAGCGGGCACGGAAGAAAGAGGGAGTGGAGAGTAGTTCGGGAGAGGGTGAAGGGTCGGCACAGAGTGGTGGGGAGCAGGGATTTAAGGTGGTTGTGGTGTTTTTGGCCCCAACACGTCAGATGTTACACCCAGTGTTGCTCACGGCGGCGATTAGGGATCAGGTTGGTAGGGTTGTGGATGCTATGTGTTTGAGTGCTGGTAGGGTGCTTATTTTAGTGGGTAGTGTGGCTCAGAGGGATAAGTTGCTGTATGGTGCCTGGGAGTGCGGTGAATGTGAGAGGGGTGATCATGGGTGTTCCGGAGGATATTTCTATGGAGTTAAGAGAGGTGGTGTCGGGAGGGGTTGTGGTGGGTGCGAGACGGTTGGGCAGTAGGGCTCTGGGGTTAGATAAGGTGAGTCCCACAGTGTTGTTGGAGTTTGGAGGGCCGTTGCCGAGGAGGGTGCACTTAGGGTATCTTAGTTTTTATATAAGGGAATATGTGCCACCGCCACTGAGGTGTATTAATTGTCAGCGTATGGGGCATGTGGCTGCTGTGTGCAGAGGGAAGGGTAGGTGTGGTAGGTGTGGGGGTGCACATGAGTATGGTAAGTGTGGGGTAGGGGACAAGGTAAAGTGTTGTAATTGTGGTGGGGAGCACAGTGCCGTGTTTGGGGGGTGTGTGGTACAGAAGAAGGCGGCGGAGGCACAGCGGGTTAAGGTGGTGGATGGGGTCACGTATGCAGAAGCGGTGCGAAGAGTGGGGGGACTTGGGGTTGGTGTGCAGGTGCAGAAGGAGAGGGTTGTAGGACCGGTGTCGGAGGACGGTGTGGGTGTTCATAGGGTGTTGTCAGAGAAGTGTAAGCATGAGTGAGTGGTTGGGAAGGATTCATGGGTGGTGGGCAGGGTTGAGTTTTTGGCGTTTTTGTGTAGTGTGGTGAATGTGTGTAGTCAGGTTAAGGGACGGAATGCGAGGATTGATGTTGTGGTGGGTGCTGCTAGGGATTTTATGGGTGTTACTGATGTCACGGGGGAAATGGTGCACGAGTTGATGAAGGGGAAGGGGGAGAGTAGGTAGTGGGGTTGGGGGTATGGGGAGTGGGGTGTGTTTTATTTTCTAGGGTCGTGGGGTTGTTGGGTGGTGTTGACTCGGGTGGGCTGTGTCCGGCCTCACTCTCCGGTACTGTTGATGGCGGTGTATGCACCTCTCGATGGTTGCGATCCACCATAAAACCCACAGAAGAAGAAGAAGAAGAAAGAGCGCTTGGTTTGAACTGGTTTACAACAAAGATGACTGCAGCTGGAGAATTGAGATGTATAGATTCCGCTATCGTGTCTGTTGTAAAAGAAGTCGACAGCGATTAATTTTAATTAATTTTAAAAGACGAACAGAGAACTGCAATCAAGGCATTTGTCGAGCGTAAAGACGCGTTTGCCGTCCTTCCTTTGGGATTCGTCACTTATTGCGTTGGTCTGATTGGTTGAAGCTCTATCCAATTGAGTGCCGAGTTTTTTTCGGTTAAGACACACCTCATAATCTAAGCCCTATGGAGCAGTATCAGACTTAGCCTGGTCCTACCCAGGGGTGTAGTGGTAAAAAAAGAGGTGGGTAAACTATAAATTCTGTGGTCAGGTGGACTACGACTCGGTCACCGGTAAGGTGGGCCACGGCCTACCGGTATATGTGTATCCTGATGACATCGCTATAGGCTATCATTTGACGGTACCTAGGGTATCACTGGTTGTTCCCTCATAGGTCACACAATCACTATTCAATTCATACGTTGACCTAAATTCTTGTTAAAAAGACTTAGATTAAGGAATCTATGATTGAAATCTATAAAGTTGACTAAACGACAAAAAAAAAAAGATCTTTAAGAGAGAAAGAGAGGGAGGCTCATATCCAGGGCTTCCAATGCAATGCACTTGTACATAATGGTATCACATTATGCTCCTGTCTTTGTCTTTCTATCAGAATGTTCAAGTATATTCTCACAGGTGATAAACAACTTCTCTCTCCTCTCTGTTCCTTTTCTCTCAAATTGTCCTGTCTCTGTTTCTTCATTCACCGTTTGTCTTACCTCTTTTTCTCCTCTTTTCTCATGTCCTCTCTCTCCCTCATCTCTATAACTCCTCTCTCTGTGATCTCTGCATCATTGTCTGTTTCACCTCTGTTTGTAAACTAAAGTTAAAATGGAGAAAATACAGCTTAGCACACCACATCCTGTCAAGTAGCAGATTACATTATAAGGCCTATAGGTTAACCCTTTCAGACAAACCATTAAAATAATTATTTAGCATGCATTCAATGTTTAGGTATCCAGTCTGAATGCTATAGCCTATC
>JACXGM010025918.1:0-15098 GCA_016801145.1 Umbra pygmaea | reverse complement strand
CCTCTCTAACCTCTCTAACGTGTTCACCTTCACTCTCTCTAACCACTCTAACGTGTTCACCTTCACTCTCTCTA
The DNA here is from genome assembly GCA_016801145.1 of Umbra pygmaea. Classification (NCBI taxonomy): domain Eukaryota; kingdom Metazoa; phylum Chordata; class Actinopteri; order Esociformes; family Umbridae; genus Umbra; species Umbra pygmaea. The sequence goes on along the minus strand of JACXGM010025918.1, from coordinate 15,024 downwards.
ACCACTCTAACGTGTTCACCTTTACTTTCCTTTCTAACCTCTCTAACGTGTTCACCTTTACTCTCCTCTCTAACCTCTCTAACGTGTTCACCTTTACTCTCCTCTCTAACCTCTCTAACGTGTTCACCTTTACTCTCCTCTCTAACCTCTCTAACGTGTTCACCTTTACTCTCCTCTCTCTAACCTCTCTAACGTGTTCACCTTTACTCTCCTCTTTTTCATTCTCACACCTTTCTCTCAAAATCGACTCATCTTCCTACCTCACAATTCACTTTTGTCCCCCCCCACTTTCTCCCTCTTTCGCACTGTCTCTCTCAGCCGGAACATAATTCATACTCACACACAAAGTGCTGACTGTACAGAAACACATGGAGGCCAAAAGTCATTTAGTACTGCAAGACATTCAATTATACTGAGATGGATGGTACAGCTGGAGCACCCTTCATCAAATAGTCCTGCATGTGTACCTTGCTTTCAAATGAGGAAATAAACAATTTACACAGTGACAAGCGATATTCCACATCAGACTATAAATTATTTATTTTAAAAACTATTTAGATTTTTCTTCTTCTTTGGAAGTGAACGGTTTAGTTAATTTCATCTAAGAATTATTGTCAGGTCTGGAAATATCAGTGATGCCATTTTCATAATTTTGGCTCTGTACTTCACCACAATGGATTTTCCACATTTTGTTATACCCCATAATGACAATGTGAAATATTTGTGTTTGAAATCTTAGCAAATTTATTTAAAAAAGCACATGCACATAAGTATTCACAGCCTCTGCTAAATACTTTGTTGAAGCACCTTTGGCAGCAATTAGAGCCTCAAGTTCATTTGAGTATGATGCTACAAGCTTGGCACACCTATTTTTGGGCAGTTTCTCCCATTATTCTTTGCAGGACCTCTCAAGCTCCATCAGGTTGAATGGGAAGCGTCGGTGCACAGCCATTTTCAGATCTCTCCAGAGATGTTCAATCGGGTTCAAGTCTGGACATTAACAGAGTTGTCCTGCAGTCACTCCTTTGTTACCTTGGCTGTGTGCTTAGGGTCGTTGTCCTGTTGGAAGATGAACCTTCACCCCAGTCTCATGTCCAGAGCACTCTGGCGCAGATTTTCAGGAAGGACATTGTCTCAGTACATTGTTGCATTAATCTTTCCCTCAATCCTGAATATTCTCCCAGTTCCTGCCGCTGAAAATCATGCCCACAGCATGATGCTGCCAACACAATGCTTCACTGTAGGGATGGTATTGGCCAGGTGATGAGCGCTGCCTGGTTTCCTCCAGACATGACACTTGCCAATTTTTGTTTCATCAGACTAGAGAATTTTGTTTCTCATGGTTTGAGAGTCCTTCAGGTGCCTTTTGGCAAACTCCAGATGGGCTCTCATGTGGAGTTCCGCAGAGATGGTTGTTTTTCTGGTTCTCCTATCTCCACAGGGTTATTGCTCTCCTCCCTGACTAAGGTCCTTCTCCCCTGATCGCTCAGTTTGGCCGGGCAGCCAGCTCTAGAAAGAGTCCTGTTGGTTCCAAACTTCTTCCATTTACGAATGATGTAGGCCACTGTGCTCATTGGGACATTCAATGCTGCAGATATTTTTCGGTACCCTTCCCCAGATCTGTCCCTTGATACAATCCTGTCTCCAGACAATTCCTTGGACTTCATGGCTTGGTTTGTGCTCTGACATGCACTGTTTACTGTGAGACTTTATATAAACAGTTGTGTGCCTTTACAAATCATGTCCAATGAACAGAATTTAGCACAGGTGGACTCCAACTAGGTTTAGGAAACATCTCAAGGATAATCAGTGGAAAAAGCACCTGACCACAATTTTGAGTGTCATGGCAACGAATTTAATCCATTTCAGAATAAGGGTGTAACATAACAAAATTTAGAAAAAGTGAAGCGCTGTGAATACTTTCTGGATGCACTGTAGGATCTAATCTAGTGTACAGCAAAAAAGGAAAATCTGATTGGGTCAAATGTTTTTGTGTTCTTGATACTTTACCCTATCCAGTGCCAGGTGATCTGCTAAATTTAAATTGTTTCCATCACTATTCAAGTTACATCAGGAACCATGTTTGCAGTCCTTCTAAAGGAACATACCATGCCTACCAGACATTTCTAGCTCAAAGCTGTGTTCAACAGGTTTCAGTGACAAAGCACAATATGAAACACAGGACCTGCTTTGCTTTAATACTTTGTGCAACATTTGTAGCACGGTTAGCAGCACTGAACCATTTTCTATATTTTTTATGTAACCAGAGAACTTATTGCAAGCGATCTTATACGGTTTCATTCAGATTCTTTCCATATCCTTGAAACCTTTTCAAAAGTTCTAGTACTTGCAGACATGAATCTGCCTCCTGCCAGGGTTAACCAAGTTTGAATAATTAAGAGCTTGTGAAACAGGATCTAACTCTTTGGTGAACAGACAGACATAATTGGGAGGGGAGAAAAACCCTTGCTTATCATTTCGAGGTACCAGAAGAACCACGTCTGAATGCCTGACCAACCTAGGACCACCCGAGGACCACCTAAGGACCAATGAAGGACCAACCTAGAAACAACCTAGTATCACCCTATGACCTATGTAGGGCCACCCTAGAACCAACCTAGGATCACCCTTGGACCAACGTACATGTAAGACCAACCTAGGGCCAAGCTAGGAAAACCCTAGGATCAACCTAGGACATAACTATCAAACATTTCCCTCAATAGGTAAATCAGCTTTTTAGTTTACAGTTGAAATAATCTCCAAGCTGCTTGAGGGATTTGTTACTCCAATATTGTGATAGTGTTTTCATGTTGTGTATAATCCACTTGATGTGGATTTTGATGCATAGTGTTTGTTGTGTATTAATTTGGTTATGAAGGGCCTACCTGGAGCCTGGCCACTAAAACAAAGGTAACATGTTTTTTAATCAATTTATTTAAACCCACCAATTACTCATTGGACCATAGTCAAGCAATAAGGAGTAGTTGAAACTGTCTCCCCTGATGGTCGTAGTGGGCTCAGGGTTATGCGCCCATTCCATGTTTTATGTCATATCCACATATCTGTCAGCATCAAACACGCACAGCTGTCATCACTTTCTCCATTAGGACTGGTATTTAATTAATGTCATCTCGTCTGTTTGCTGTCGTTCATTGTTCTATGTGATGTTATGTGTATAGGTGTTTGGCGTAAACTTTACTGATAATTTTTTACCCCTTGTAGTCCATTTATTGTCTCCAAGTGGTTTTCGTATTAAACTACATTACATGTTTTAACTCCACCTTTGCCGTTGTCTCCAATTCATCCCTGCACTCTTCATAACTATTACAGTTGTTCTAGTTTTGAGAAGCATTACGTTAAGATCTGGTAGCTTTTTACCTTCAGAAGAGCGTGTTTATGTTCATCTGACAGTAAAGGGTGCGAGGAGACACACTGTGTGTACAATGTGTGTCTGTAACTATGGTGAGGGTGTTAGTGCGTAGGAATGTGTGACTGAATGCGTGTGTGTGTGCATACATACCTGAGATATTACCCATTGCAAGTGTACTTATTGCATGTGTTTGTGTGTGTGTGTGTGTGTAGCCTTGTGTTTGAGAGCCCTCCTCGCTGTCCCAGAGCTGAGAAAGCCTGCCTCTCCTAATACGTCCATGAAGTGCGGCTGGGTCTGGGCATTGGTGAGTGTGGAGGCAACTGCGCATACACCGCAGCGCTAACAACAGGGCTATTCTAACATGCCGCCGACTTGTGCTGCGCTGATAACAGATGATTAATCAGGCAGGGCTGCTCATCACTCATAATTAGAAACAAAACTAAAAACTATTTCTGAGCATGTTCCAATGGAGAGAACCTGACCCCCCCCCCCACCCCTCCATCCAGCCTATTTATGTGGCAGTGGATTCCTGCAGGGTTGGAGTAAATATAGGCACATAAGTCTGACAGTTATGTGGCACTCAGTTCAATGGACTAGTGCAAATTATTGTCTCTGTTTCGGCGCAGCGGTGGTGTGGGTTTCCACAATGCAGGAGGCCCTTATGGATGACATTGGGGTGCAACATGCTGTTATAGTTGATGTCCATGTGCAATAACGTACATAAAAATAAAATACCAAGGGAATATTATCTGTGCTTTCACTCAACGAGCCAGAAAATGGAAGGCGTGAGAGATGTAAGGAAGATGAAAGAAAGAAATTCATGTCCAGACACAAAAACTCAACTCCAGAACATCTATCCTTTCTTGTTTATTTCAAACCTCACAGGTAGGGTAAGGGATTACAAAATGACAGCGCTTAAACCCAAAATGCTCAGTTCCAGAGCGTGTGAGGGACAGCACTGTCACAGGGGCGAATATTGAGCAGGTCATGCAAAAACGTGTTTTCTGGAAGGCCTCCATAAGGAATAGCACCCTTTGTGAAAAAATAAAAGTCCAGCTGTACGTCTATAAATCAGTGCAAAAATATTCATGGATATATGCATAGAAAGTTAATTAAACAAAGAGATATATGCATAGAAAGAAAGTGACAGAGAAGATAGTAGTGGAATATGCATTTGTGGAGCTCCTGAAGTTTTTTTAATTTTCGTCTTTTAAACAAATGCATATTTCCCACTTAAAACACAGTTCTTTGTTTTTGAGTGTTTAGTTTAAATTTGGAGCTAGAGAAAGACAGACTGACTAGAGAAACTAGACTACAAAAGTGACCACCATGTCCCTTCGAGCTCAAAGCAAAATCTTTTAAATCGGGTCTGGACAGAAACATTCCCACATCAAAATAAAAGAAGTTCAGGAATGGTTCTAACACAGAGATGTCTTTCCAAAATAAAAGCCTGACATCGCAATCATTTGCACAGAGCTCAAAGGCCATCGAAGTCACTCAAGCTCCACAGGGAAAGAAACACAGACTACATTCCAAATTGCACTCCATTCCCTATTTATATATGTCCATTATCGGCATACATATATGTCGAAATATACAAACATTGAAATTTTATACTTACATTATGTGACATATATTTCCTCATTTTGTAACTCAAATTTTGTCATCAAAATATATGGTCATATATTTTCAAATATATGTTCTGATTTTTCATATTTATGGCCGTATATGGACATATATTAGATTTCTGTATTTAGATATGTAATTAACATATATGGAAATATAATTTCAAATAAATGTTAAGATTTTTCAGATGTATGGCCATATATTAGATTTCTTTATGGGTAAACTATTTATTGTACTGACTAAAAATGTGCACAATGTAGGGAATAGAATGTAATTAGGATCCACCCTTAATCCTGTGACATTCAAAGAACATCACTGGTCAGATGGAGGAATATGTCCATCTCTTACCAACCTACACAGCAGACATGCTTTGTTTTCCAACCAGAGAAAAGATGGATGTACAATGGTGACATTTATCGATCAGATATCATGTCTTGTAATTACAAATGACAAAAACAAGATATGCCAGTAAAGACTTAGTATTAGAAACCAATGAACAAACATGAGGGGTTCATATTTATAACATTGGCTCAGATGAAGGATGTGTACTTTTTTGCAGATGGTTGTCATTTCATATAAATGCACAAGATAAAAATCTGTGGTAAACGGTATTGAGTAGACCTTTATACTTCATATTTAAATACAGTGTTGTAGAGCACCAATATATGCCATGACACCTGATCATAGCGACCGGGGACAGCAAGAATAGAAGGGAAAACTCTGAAAAAATAATTCAATAAATCTTTCAATAACAACAAAAAACATTCTTAACCCCATACATTGAGCTGTTCGGGAATAGATCAATGCTAGGTATACTCTTTAGCTGTGCAAACATTTACGAAGCTCCTCGATGTGCCTGCCTTGCAGCACCTTGACCATCTCCTTCTGCTTGCGACAAGCTATGTGATAACAATGGTGTATTAAGTGCAGCAGTAATAATGGTGTGTACGCCTTCATGCAAAGTCCAAGAAAGACATATTTAAGAGAAAAATAAACATTTAGCCCATTGATTTATACACTAGTTTATGATTTTTTTCTGTATTTGTTTTTGTTTTGTATTCATTAGATACAATATGCCATGTTCACATGCTATCTGGAACTCTGACTATCAACTCTGACTATCAATATCCTTCCAGTTAATTTCTTTCAACTAATTAACAAGGGTTTCCTAGCTCTGACTAGCATGTGAACATGGCATACTGTAAATGGAAGAAACTTATTGATGATGAAACATTTCAAAATATTGCATAACGTTGCAAAGGTAAGGTATATTATTGGATGAAGTTTAACAGAATGCGGGTATATTATGATTTTCTGATTTTTTTTTAAATCTAGTGGTTTAAAAAAAATGATATTATCACAGGTGTCTATAATTATCTCTGGCTCACAGTCTAAACAAATATAACAAACACCAATAAAAGGAGATAATATAAAAATAAAAATGTCAAAGCATCACCCTATAACCCATCTGCTTATTTATAACCATTGATGTTTAAAAGTGCTATTTTAGAATTTAAACTATAACAACAGAATTACTTTCTCTTTCAAGTGACCAAGTGTGTAAATTTGATTAAATACAGGCGTGTGCATTTGTGGTATATGCCATACTGTGGAAGCAAAACTTGTCATTTCCTCATTGCAATTCCACTGCATAGTGTAGGGAATAGTTTTGTTCCCTCTAAACTACTTTTTCAAATTTTTTTGGGAAATACATGTTCTACAGTTTTTGAAAGCGGGAAGAGAATGTAGTTCACCCTGTGATATTTTACACAAATTCTACAAATAGTACCTTTAATACTATTAAAATATCCTTTTCCACCTTTAAAACACTTTCAGTTACTGTTTGGCCTCCATGTTTGGCAGCAATAAGAAAGGTCAGTAGGGTTGGTGTGGTAGTCTAAGCTCCTCCCTCTGGATCACATGTGCCCAGGCGATGGTTAGGGTTGGTGTGGTAGTCTAAGCTCCTCCCTCTGGATCACATGTGCCCAGGCGATGGTTAGGGTTGGTGTAGTAGTCTAAGCTCCTCCCTCTGGATCACATGTGCCCAGGCGATGGTTAGGGTTGGTGTAGCAGTCTAAGCTCCTCCCTCTGGATCACATGTGCCCAGGCGATGGTTAGGGTTGGTGTAGCAGTCTAAGCTCCTCCCTCTGGATCACATGTGCCCAGGCGATGGTTAGGGTTGGTGTAGCAGTCTAAGCTCCTCCCTCTGGATAACATGTGCCCAGGTGATGGTGGTTCAAACCTTGGCTCAGCTACTGTCTTTGCTCTTGCTCTCTGTCTCCCCCTAAAGTACATGCTCGTCTCCCTAGACTACGCGTTCAACTGTTATATCATTACCAATAATTTTGAAAAATACCCCCAAAAAAAAAAGTAAATGCAAATTGTGGCATTCATTTGGTAATTTCTCTTTAAACATCTGGCCTTTTAGGAGGACAGTATTGACACAAATATAAACAATTATCAATATTGACCTAGATTTCTGTAGGAATTGTCAATTGCCAAATTATCAAATTCTGGTACCTTTGGCAAATTACAAGGTAGCTTTGCATCTCTATTTGCATGGTCTAATATGTATCACTTCCTACTCTATATGACATCCCTCCTACAGTGCTTAATCTTCCATTGGTTGAGTTGCCACATTAATACCAAAACGGTAACACTAGCCGTGGCTAGAATAATCAACGTAATTAGCCACTGAAACAACATGCATTATGCAAGAAAACATTTCAAATGACTTGTCATTTTTTTCAGAATGGAAGGCTCAGAAATTGTCTCACCGCCTTCCCAAAGCAGTGTTCTACATCGGCATTTTGCCAAAACCTAGTTGACACTTTGCTTAGGTACACTAACCTCCTTTTAAATATCAGATTCAGCACCAGATCAAAGTCATATTAAAATAAACATACTCTAAAGGCATAAGCCCACAGTGCCTGGAAAAGACAAAAGCATCACAGATTCCTTTTGAGAAACGTAGCTTTAAAACAAATTCTTCGTGACAGTCTCAGTGGGGTGAAGCTGTGTACGAGCTGCGTTAGTGTCATTCTGAACGCATCGCAGAGGTCCGCTGCGGCTGTGGGGTTTCTGTGTGTCTGCAGGCATGCGGTAGGCCCTGGCCTGATTCTTGTCTGCATGTCACGGTACTGTAAAGTGGCAGGCCCGGTGGTAGAAAGACAGCGGTTCATTAAGGCATCAACAGAGAAGCACTAGAACTAGAGTTCCCCTTTAGCTTAGCGGCCAGGCTGGGAGATTTCAAAAGGATAACAAAGGGGTTACAGAAGAAACCCAAAGATCCACGTTCTTGTTTGATGCCCGAGGCCCAATAGATGCTCCTCTCAGATCCGTGTTATCTTGTGATGTAGTAAATCCTACCAACCAGGCAATTCTACACGACAGGCTCAATGTAGTAACTGCAACATACATTGTAAGGGAACCTACACCTGGAAATATTTAAAGGTTAGACACTATATTTAAAAGGGATTAATTAGAAGTAAGAAAATTATTTCTAACATTAACTGGAGAGATAGCAGGCAGTGAATATTCCTTTATAACTAAAGTTGTAATTAAAACACAGACATACAGTAGCCACCATTTTGTTTGCTTGTAGTGAACTTGGTACAAAGCAATTCATGGCAGTAACTGTATGACAAACAAATGACATGTCTAATGGTAATGTTGACGAAAAATGACATGTCTGATGGTAAAGCTGATGAAAAACGACATGTCTGATGGTAAAGCTGATGAAAAACGAAAAAAACAAAAGTAAAAAACAAAAGTAAAACAAAAAACAGACAAGTTGAATGGTTTCATGTATTGTATTTTAAAAGAGTAACACAATGAAATTAATACACAGAAGAAGAGTAACACAATGAAATTAATACACAGAAGAAGAGTGACACAATGAAATTAATACACAGAAGAAGAGTAACACAATGAAATTAATACACAGAAGAAAAGTGACACAATGAAATTAATACACAGAAGAAGAGTGACACAATGAAATTAATACACAGAAGAAGAGTGACACAATGAAATGAATACACAGAAGAAGAGTGACACAATGAAATGAATACACAGAAGAAGAGTGACACAATGAAATGAATACACAGAAGAAGAGTGACACAAGGAAATTAATACACAGAAGAAGAGTGACACAATGAAATTAATACACAGAAGAAGAGTGACACAATGAAATTAATACACAGAAGAAGAGTGACACAATGAAATTAATACACAGAAGAAGAGTGACACAATGAAATTAATACACAGAAAACAGACAAAGTACAAAGCAGCACCACAAATAAAAAATAAAAAATAATTTTTCTCTTTCTAATTTGTGCCAAACATAAAAACTCAATGGTATGGAATCGATAATCAAACACCAATAATAAAAAAAAGTTACTTAATGTCAAATCAGCGCAATCTGGAAATGTCAGTGACTACTTTATACACATACCATCAGGATCCTGTTAGCATTCCACTCAGAGATTATTGCACAGTAAAAGCCAGTTTGGGCTCATCATGGTCACCCCCGTATAAAAATAGAACAAAACATGAACACACTGGACAGGTCTTCATCTTTTAACAGACACCATTTTGGTCTGCTCACAAAAGCACTGGAACTGTAGTTGAGCCACAGCGCAAAGAGTCCAGTTTGTCTCACTGCTCAACTGCAAGGTCCCCACAGAACATTCTGTTTCCTTTTAAATAGTGAATCTATCTCCCATCCATGTTTTCACTTCTCACCGCATTCATTACCCCACACACCGTCTCCGGGAAGCCAGCAGGGACTTTTCTGGGCAATTCTCCTTCCCCGTGCCCCAGCACCTTAACTCTCCCGCGACAGTCACAGAAAAAGCTGTGACGAGGAGGTTTCGGAAAACTAAGCGATTTCTCTTTCCGAATCAGCCAGAGTAGCCAGTAGAATGAGGAGGGGTGTCCCTTAAACGCTGGTCTCCACCCCCATGAGTTTGGGTGTAAGGATGCGTGGCGTTACACCGCTGTTCAGGTCCTCCTCAAACTCCAGCAGCTGGCCCATGAAGTTCAGGTTGGGCGAGATGATTGGTCGCCGAGTCTTGACGAACTTGTAGGCATCTGTCATGGTCATCCAGGTGTGCTTCATCAGGTAGGCGATGACGATGGTGGCCGAGCGAGAGACGCCAGCCTGACAGTGAATCAAAAGGCCCACGCCTGCCTGCTGTGCTTCCTCTGTGGAGAGAGGAGACGCTGTTAAACTCTATCAAATGGAGATAAAAAAATGTAAATGCAGCAAAAAATAGAAAGTACACAGACTTCCAGAAAGTACACAGACTTCCAGAAAGTACACAGACTTCCACAAGACAATATTTCAATTTCTTTACAAAGTAAATCACAATAACAACATGAAACATCACATAGATTTTTTTTCTCAATGAGCTAATGTGTCTTGTTGTTTTCACTGCCGACTGCTCACACCGTGCCTACATTGTGGTCAGGTCACCTGTCCCTGGATACCAGCGCTCTGTTCTCACTGAGCACCAAGCCCACTCATCTAGATCATTTCAGTGGTCTTTCAGTGTGGTTGAATCAAAAACATTAGTACCTGGATCGCGTTTTTTCAAATAGCTAATTTCAACTTTCATGTCCCATGGCTGAGGATTTCATTATGAGGATGGAAACCAACAGCATTTCTAAAGCTGTAAAAGTACTTCCCAAACGGCCTGTGATCAAGAGAAACTATCCATTAGATGACGTATCAACCACAATAAATCACCAATTATATAATGGAAACATGGCAACAGTAAACTTGTGGCCCAATAATTACACACACCACCCCATCAGTGTTTACATGCTCCTTCATTCACCCAAGTCGTTATTACAGTGCTGTGTGTGATACCGCGTGTTATCGAGCCTCATATCGCTGCAGATATGTGTAAGATATACAGAGTCTGGGGGGGCAATTCCCTTAGGCTTATCTGCAACCCCTCATGGGTCCGGTTTTGTTCACCTAAGAAACCATTATATATGTGTTCCAATGTCAGGAACTATACGAATGGTATTGAATTCACAGGTGCCTGACCTGCACCTTAACCCTCTACCTCGGGCAGTGCTGAACCAACTCACGCCAACCCAGCAGAAAACCCAGGAAAGACGAAATGCTGCAATCTGAATACGAACCCTGGCCACTGGTATCCAGTAGTGCCGCGAGCTCAGTACACCACATGGAGGCTCTTATGTTTCTTATTAACAGAAATATCCTTTGTCCATAGACGGGTCGTGCAGATTGGATCGCCACCATCCCAACACCTACAGACAACTCCATTAAACTCTTCTACTGTACAAGCTGCCATGCAATGATTAAACTTAGCTAGCTGTTAATTTACCGATGAATTCGAAGGCCTCCTCAAAGTACTGCCGCAGGTTCTGCTTGTTGCTGTCAGTGGCAGGCAGACGCTTGTATTTGTACAAGCCAGTGTCATAATGGTAGAGTGGCAGGTGGGTGGTGACGTTGAGCACGTAGCCGATGTTGTAGCGCTGCAGCGTGTGGGTGTCCTGCGCATCGCGCTCATTGCCCAGGTACAGGAAGGGCAGGACGGGGGTCAGCTCAGCGTTCTCGATGTCCGGCGTGGAGGGCAGGGATGTGGAGTGAGGTAACGCCCCCGTGAGGCCGGAGGCCCCGCTGACGCCCATGCCGGCATCCAGGCTCTCGTGGAGGTGGAGGGCATGGTCACATAGGCTCTGGTGGTTCTGCCGGAAGGAGCTGAGGCCTCCTGGGTAAAGCAGACAACCACAGAATGAGTCAGCGAAAAACAATTACAGTTATATTCTGTGACTCTTAAGGTCATGCTTGTTGGTGGAATGTTTTATCCATGCTTTGATCCTTTATGTAAACGGCAGTTTACTCTTCACAGTTGGAAAGGAACATACGTGAGGCTTGGCTATTTAATATGTATAATCCAGCATGTCTATTTAATTCATATTCCTGCATGTCTATTTAATTCATATTCCTGCATGTCTTTTGTGACTAAATGTTACTTTCTATTGGAGTGAAATATTACTGTTTCTAATAGGATGACATTACTGTATTTCTGTTGGGATGAAATATTACTTTATTGAATAATCAAACAACAATGCATGTCAATCTGATTTATCTTTCTAATATACTGGTCCTTTCTTTCTGACTCATTGCTAAAACTCCTACTTAGAAAAATGAGGGACTGTCATTCTGCATCTCAATCAGATAGGGTGGCAAAATAACCAGGCAACTTATCATATTGTGCACATTCACAGCCTGGAGTCGAAACCTCGGACACGCCAAGCCCCCTAGCCAACCACACCAGCCATATAATTTGTTTGCAATTTGAATTTTCAGTTGAATTGAATATTGCACAGGCTTTGAGGCAGGGCTTCACTCGTCATAGGTTTCTGTCAAGCTGGATCACCTAAGGTCCTGGAGGCACAGGTCTATTTGCTTTATCATTTAAGTAGTGACGGAAACATTAAACATGGCCCCAATGCAATCCACTAATGCTCCAAACAATAACTCCGATCATTTGTCTCAGAGCCAATGGAGGCAGCCAATAAAAGATGATCAATGTAAAACATGCCTCGCTAGACATCTGCACTTCACAAAATACAACCGTCTAATGTTGACATAATGTTCATTTTATATTAGCACACACAAAAAGCCAGGGAGAGATACGCTGGCTGTCAGTTATTTTCAGTTAGTGGTAGTCAAACGTTGACTTCCACCTGTAGACATGGAATGGGGAGGAGCCAAGTGTCAGTTCATTTACTAGGAGAACTGACATGATGCCAATGAAGCCATCATATGGCCTCACTGGTTTCACCGTGGAAACGGGACAGGTTTGGGGTGGTAGGGATTGTGTGACAAAGGCCAATTTCCCTTTACGTTTAAAGAGACATTTTTCTATCGGTTTTCTGGTAAAACAATAAGGAGAGAATCTAAAGTCATGAAACTTGCCACTTGGAGGTTGTGACATCACACCCCTAGTGGGTGGACCTTCTAAATATGAACTGTCGATTGTAAACTGTACGAGGGTCATAAAATCTGTCGAACCATAGTGAACAAACTACTTAAACAAATATGTCCCTCCTATATGGCTTTGTCTGTCACACTCTAGCCAAAGGGGGCTGTCGTTCAAATAATTAAAATCACATTAAACAATGGAATAAGTCCCTCAAAACAGAAGCAATCTCTGTATTGAACTTGACTACAGTGTATATAACTGGTCAGGGAAGAGAAGTTGGGAAGGGTTTGTTAATAATGAAATCAAAATAAATGGATTTGTGGATTTTTTTGAACAAATCTGTGTGTTAGCCACAAAATACATCTTATCTTAAATAAGTAAATGCTATTCCACAGCACCAATACAAACGTCCTGCTTGTAAGGATGCGCCCAGTAGGTAAATAGCTTATTTTCAGAGGCAAGTGTGAGAAGGAAAAACAGAAGATTCTTCCAGCACAATGTTGAGAGAGCTGTGAGCTGTGAAGTGTGACCAGCTGTCATTATCTCTATCATCTCACTGGGCAAAGTACCTTCATGTGTCTTTCTCACATACACAGTCCGCCAGCACGGTTCCTCACTTATAAATTACCACTCCTCAGAATCTCTCACACTATCTGCTGCGTTTGCATCAACTGTACGCTATACAGTCTTACATGAATAAACATGTTTGCTTGTAACACATTGGACAGCTACAGTAAATGACTAATTTCCAAAGGGACTGGTCCTTTGTGTTTATTTAGGGTTATTTACATTGATTTAAAAGTGGTGCTATTGAGCTAAAAATGGGTCCCTGTGTACTATGTTATTGTCCTGGGCCCAGTGTCATCAAAACCGTACAATTTAAACTTGGACTTTAATGGCTAACTGAGGTATGACAGTGATTTTACTTGTAATTTATGCACATATAAACAGCATATTACACATCCAGGCCAAAATAGAGGGTTTAAAACATTATATTTTATTATTTTATTAACATTATATAATTGCTTAAATCCCAGACAGCATCTACCACTGGAACCCTTCAATTACAAAATTATATACCGTATTATTGTTATTAGTATACATTTTTAATTTGGTATTTAGGAGGGTTAGAACTTGTGAGTGCCTACAATCTTCCACCAGTCCCTCATGGGACTTCAACCTACAACCTGATTTTAATTGCGCTAGGCGCTTACCAATGTCATGGCAATTTCCAGTGTTTGAATGTAAGTGTTTGTACATGTCCAGTTATTGTGCCAGCTTTATGTTATGTCAAGAGTCAGGGTGATTGTCTAGACCATAGAATTATAAACTAAACATATCGCTAACGGTTTCCCCAAATGATGGTTCTGTCGTTGAAGCCAGGTCGTGATGGATTTAAGACACACATGAGTCGTTAACACAATCAAACCTGACTAAAGACAAATTCAAAGAAAAAGAAAAATGATTTTCAAGATGTAACATAAACATGTTCCCTTTATAATTTAGCAACGATATAATTGAGTCCTAATTGGAGTATTGTTTTGTTTTAGTGCACTACCTTTATAGTCTACACTCTGTACTACTTATTATACTTTACACTCTTTACTTCTTGTTATACTGTACATGCTGTACTACTTGTTATACTGTACACTCTGTACTACTTGTTATGCTGTACATTCTACACTACCTGTTATAGTGTAAACCCTGTACTACTTGTTATAATGTACACTCTGTACTACTTGTTATAGTGTACACTCTGTACTACTTGTTATAGTGTACACTCTGTACTACTTGTTATAGTGTACACTCTGTACTACTTGTTATAGTGTACACTCTGTACTACTTGTTATAGTGTACACTCTGTACTATTTGTTATAATGTACACTCTGTACTATTTGTTATACTTTACTCTGTACTATTTGTTATACTTTACTCTGTACTACTTGTTATACTGTACACTGTACTATTTGTTATACTGTACACTGTACTACTTGTTATACTGTACTCTGTACTATTTGTTATACTGTACACTCTGTACTACTTGTTATACTGTACACTCTG
>JACXGM010025917.1:0-15098 GCA_016801145.1 Umbra pygmaea | reverse complement strand
ATGCAAATTTGTGGGCGTGTTATTTAAATTACGATGGTTTTCAACCGTCTGATTTATCAACAGCCGCTCATTCGTACGCTGGAATTGGAGTGATACGAAAGTTTTGTAAATCACACGTGAGTCTCGTCGTAAGATGATTTCTGCGCTCAGATCTACACTGGTTTCTACGCACGTTTGATAAATGAGGGCCATTGTATTCTGCCATTTGTGTCATCTAGTGTGTCTGAAGGCGCATGTTCTGAATCAGAACATTCAGAGACCAGGTCAAAGTCCCTGGTATTGTCAGCCATCCCATTTTCAATGCCATCAAAAAATATGTAATTGTCCAAAGCATCATAATAAATGTCTGTGGAATTTTCATTTTCTACATTCTCTGTTACATCCTCAACACAATCATGATAAACAGAATCCTCCAACGGTTCATTATATGCTGATTTCAAATTAAAATCCAGTTGTTCAAATTCATTCTGTTGTGAAACAAGACGAAAATGTTCAGCAACTTTTGCAGCTATTTCTCTTCTCTTTGTTCTCTGAGAATGCTCCATTCTGTAAGAAAAAAACCTTAAACAGTTAAAATTATAATTGTGGCAAATCATTTGTATGATCATAATAATTACTTGTTTGGTTTGTAATAACACCCAAATACAAACTGATTTACATAAGGCAAAAACACCTGTTTTATAATAAATATAACACACCTTGAAGACATACAGTATATTTATACTGTACATTATGTATTGTTTAAAGTACAACAGCCTTACGGTTTACTTATCAAATCGTTCTCAAACAGCTTATTTACACTAGCTTCTCTGTTATCCATAAGCCATCATTGTTGTAATCTATCTGTATCGTGAGCACACAGCCCAGTGCCATACTTTGTACAGTTTAAGTATACTAAGACTATAGACTGTTAAAAAGCATTGAATAATTGTAATTCATCTAGATAGATTTTTGCTTGTTTGGAGATAATACCCCTATACCCCTACATATAACCCTTATTTTTACTATTCTAATTTTTCTAATTATTATTATTATTAATAATATATTAAGTTACACTTTAGAATACTGTTCGTCATTAATGAATAACTACACAGGAACAAATGAGTAACACACTGTTAACATCGTAACACTATTGACTAACAAGGAACTCTGATTAATTAAATATCACTCAATTGAATGTGCTAGTTCACTGTTAACTAATTAATAACTGCCATTTTTTACATACCTCCCAGAGAACCACTAGGAACTACTATACAGGTTCATAATTAACGTATAATTAATTCTAAAGATCATGGTATCCTAGTAGTGTCTCAAGTGTTACCAAATCCATCAGAAGGAATTACTAAATATTTGGAACAGTATTCCAAAGTGTAACTATACTGGGTATCTTCTGTGCATTTCTTATTTGAACTTGCACTAAGTAAAGAAAGTTAAAAAGAGCACATGGATCCGAGGGGTGCGAAGTTGGTGTTAAAGCTTTCAGGTCTGAGAATTCAGTGGCAACTGAGGCACCAATCACAACCAAGGCGGGCTTTACATGATGACGATAGCGCAGCTTTATACAGGCATTGGTTGAAGCAGACAATAACGATGGCTGCCGCCTTGGAACCTGCGTGGAACATCCGGAGCATCACTCGTTCGAATCAGCTATCGCGTCTGTTTTAAGCAAATTAAACTTTTCCTTTTTGTTAAAATCCAAGCAAAGATCAACACTCGAAGCCTTCATATCTAAAAAAAAGATGATGTCGCGGTCTTGCCGACTATATTCAGCAAAAGTCTGATATATCCAGTTGCGCCCACAGGCATTTGAGCAGCGTCCGTTGATGACGCACATTTGGAAATGGGCTGTAAATGAACCTTGCCCAGACCCACGCTCAGTTGAGAAGGTTCTGGTGTCAACCAGGCTACACACTTTTACAATAAATGCTAAAATGGTGGCTGTGTATGGCACTGTTCTGTGATCACAAAATAAATCGGGAGCTGACACGATTAAACAGGCTTGTCATTATGTACATTCGAAAAAGTTAACTTTCATTTTGGGTTTTTGATGTGCACATCTTATACAAATGAGAAATTGTTGCAATTGTGGGGTTTATATCGTAAAACAGTGGTAACATTTTAAAGCTGGAGTCTCAACTCCAATCTATTTGTGAATTATAAAAAAGTAAGAATGTTAGCATACAGATCGCTTTTGGTCATGGCGCCATTAGGGAAAATATATGGCGCGGTCGAGGGAACTCGAAATTCTAACTGAAATTCGAACGTGATAAGAATTATAAGGTTAACATTATACGTGGAAAACAATGTATTTTAAATAACATTTCAACATTTAAAAAATGTAATTGAAATTATTATGGTTCTTACCTTGAATTATTATGGTTCTTACCCCGAAAATTACAGCAGAGTGAGAGAGAGTGAAAGTGGCGCGGGCGCGAATCAGGGCGTAGAGTGGGGAATTTGAATAAAATCTTGCGAGATCCATCCTGCAAAACATTTGAGTCTTTCTGTTGCCTTTTTTCTCTGTATTTGTCACCGTTGTATTAAGTGTGTGTACCTTGACTCATCCTCGTCTTCTTCTGCCTGCACCACACCATGACAGTATACTCAGGGTCTTGGTCCTTTTAAATAGTAGAAAATTGGGTAAAATTGCAATTGTGTTGGTATTTGTAGATTTCTAATAGGTTGAAGTCACATGTTAGTGTCAAAATAACAATAAAAAATATTTAAACGGTGCATATTTGTGTACTATCTTCTCATGTAATCAACCTTTGGGATTGACTGTAATTGCACTTCTTCTTGGTAAACTTATAGTTAGTCCCCAGTGTAGCCCATTTTCAACCCATGTACTCATTTCCCATTAGTGAACCAACTAGGTCCCACATAGGGAGCCCACCTGGGTTTGCCCATGGTGGACCTACTTAGTTGACCCAAGTGGGCCCCAGATAAGATGCCCAGTTGGAGCCCATGCCCACTCTGTACCCCTGTAGCCCATATGGGCCCCACATAAACCCCACATAAACGTGTTGGCTGGGTAGCTAGCTAGTGGCTGTCATGTCAATACCGGTCATGTTTATCCATCTAACCCTAGACGCCTTTCTTCATATTTAAAAATATCAAGAAATAGCCTTCAGTTTACATCTTTTCTATAAAAAAAGAGGAATTACGATAGACTACCCATTCTACCGGCGAAATTAAGATAGGCTACTTCTCTATGAAAACGGTTATTTGAATAAGACTTACAAGTTGCCTGAAATTATTGTTCTGCCTATGTTTTATAATGTATATATTATATATATATACCAATTGTGCCGGATTATCTGCCATTGTTCCAAATTGCTCCGCTGCGATGCTAACTAGTTTTCATTCGGGGGTACACATCACCCTTGGCAATGTAAAAAAAATATCAGCATTGCGTGCACCCTTACAAAGCACGCATTATTTTTGTAGAAAGGTGACACGTAATCTCCCCTTGACCTGCATTGATGGGCACTCAGCTAGTCATTGTGTTACTAATGTTAAACACCCAACCCCTCACGTGCTGAATATATAAAACCAGCTATTGCCAAAGTGGAGTACCCGCATTAATGTTAGTGTGTTCACAAAAAACTTGTGGTTGAACGTATATTTCAATATTCCAACTGGCCTATGCATTTAAGTGATTTTTTTCCCAGTCTAACTGGCAAAAAAAATCACTAACTAATGTCTGTATATATTATCAAGCTTGCATTTAAAAAATCCTGCATTTGTACTTACAAAGAGAATTAAGAATGTGCCTGTGCAAAAAAGTGGGATTAATCAAACGATCCTATGACCGTTTTATGCACACCAGTAGGAAATCCCAATTGATAAATATACCACTTGTTCTTAGCATCACGATTTGTCTATCAACACACCCCTAATTACCCACGGGAAACATTAGCTACAATGAGGTTCATGAAATGTACAACACAATCCAAATATCCGAGCTTGACAGAAGGTGTCATGTAGTGTGAAATGATGAGTGCATGATGGTTACTCACTTCACCAGTAAAAAGTAAAACTTTGCTGAAGATAAAAGTGTATTGCATTGAGAAATATGCTGTTCTTCAAATGAAAATTTTCAACAAACAATAATAGGCATCTAATCCGTAATAGCGTCATCATTTAGACTAAATAAATGCCATGATATTTGTCCTGCTGAATAAATTGTATTCCAACCTCATGTAGTCATATTTAGAAGCTGGTAAATTGAGTAGAATGCTGTTTGATTCATACAGCCTACTGTAGTATTCTTCAGGTGGGCTTTTATGTCAATCTGGGTGCCATCTACAGTATTCATCTGACCATTTTTAGGAAGGCGTATATGTAACGTAATTTAAAAAAACTCATTGGGCCTTATTTTTAATTATTCTTGTGCCCGACGCAAATCTAAAATGGGTAGGTCTGAAGTAGCTACATTAGTCATAGGTGTGGTATGGGCGTAACATGAAATAAACGAATGAGAGCATCATCTCACATTCCCTTTAAGAGCAGGCGTGCTTGTTCCATGGCAGATTGCTATTATAATGGCGGATTGCTATTAATTTATCTTTTTACAAAATGTAAATAAAGAAATGTCACAAAGACATACTTTCTAATGTTTTGGGAACATCTCACTCTCACTGAATCACGAGGTTATGAATGCATGATGATATTTTTGCAATGTAGTGCAACATTAGAACAAGATTACTTTGCTTACCTTACTCTTCTGTCAAATAAGCTCTCCGCTCCCGTTTTGCTGCTGGGGCATTTGGGTTAACTGGCAACGGCACATGCATTTCAACATCACGTCTCCTTAAGTCCTCTAATATTTTCTCATTTGTCTTCAACACATTCATGATTCATTAAAATGTTGTGTAAAACACAACAAGCCACAAAGAATGCTGCAACTTTTTGAGTAAGTACCTCATGTTCAAACACCTGAAGCGCATTTTCAGTATGCCAAATTTTTGTTCAGTAAGGCTACACTGCGTGTTTGTGTGTGTTTTCGATTAAACAGCATTTCACACACTGTTGCTGGCATCAGAAATTTGTGTCATCACTATTTCTTTAACAGATAGCCATTGTCCCTTCACAGCCACCCATCTAAGGGAGGTTTCCCCTCAAAGATGGCAAGAACAGAGTTTGCCAGTATAAATGAGTCGTGGCTTGAGCCAGGGTAATTCGCAAAGACATGGGTGATTTTACTATTAGCATCTCAAATGACTTGCATGTTGATTGAATGGGTTCCCTTGCGGTTGATTTATGTCAGTGCGAATAATTCATTATTCATATTACCGTAATATTTTCCTTGTAATTATGTATGGGTTGCAATAAATGAGTCTGTGTAGATGAGAGGAGCAAAGTGTATGCGCATTGTGCACACGCTACATTATGCCCAAGCATGCACCCTTAAAATAGCATCTGAATAACACACCACTGACTTTTAACTAGGTATTTCCTGGTCTGTTGCAGAATTGTTTTGGGATCAAGAAGATAGCACCAGGGAACTTTTGCGCCGGAACATGCCTCTTCTTTTTGCTGAACCACCCAGCCGCAAGTTAATTCCCTAATTTACCGACATGCATCTGTGGAGGGAAAAGTCCCCTATGTGTTGGGTGCAAGATAGGAATGATACATGCGTTGGTGTAAAAAGTCAATTGCGCTGGGTGTAAGATAGGGTCCATTATGATTCCGACCGTTTGAGCAATGTGCGCAATAGTGTACGGAAAATGTACTGTCTGATCATACTGATCATAACCCAATTAGTTTTTTTACCTCAAATGAAGTCTCCTGAGCCACTAGCTATGTTAAAGGGTTTCGTCTATACTGTTCGAATTTCGAAGGTCTCTAAAATAATTCAACAATGGTTTACATGTCTATAATGAAAGAGTTGACAGTTGTCTAAAATACTATCTTGTCTCTAAAATACATGTATTTTTTTAAGGTCAAAATGAAGTCTGCTGTGCATATAGCAAAACTTTCATCGTAAGAATAATACCGGCACGGGCGGATGAATACCAAATTTTGTATTTGTTTCGGTTCTCGTATAATAAAACACTTTAGTTTATTGTAAAGTCTAAGGATTTTGACCATCTGGTACATTCTGTATGAGGTTTCTATGATTATTCAAAGAACGACATGATGGTGATATAATTTTTTTAATATAGCTAATGTAACACATGCAATCCCTCCAGCCAAGGGTCGTCTTAGCCCAGAGAGTTTTGAAAGTCTGGTGATGTGCCTGGTGTCCTGTATTGGCATTAGACAATAAATAAAGATCAAATTCATTCATTATAGCTGCATCAATTATTATATTAAATGTGTCCTTTTGACTATTTGTGGATCCTGGGATTGTAATGTTGGAACTGGTCTGTGCACTGTACCATTGGTTCATTATGAAATTACATTATTGTATGTATACTCTACGTCTGAGTCCTCTTCCCTTTGGAGAACTGAGTCGGAGTCGTTACAATACTACTACTGTAGTAGGACATTTCATTTGGTATTAGATAATACGTCTTCATCGAAACGCTACAGCTGCTACTACTGATGCTACTTTCTCCATCTAGTTATAGAGCAATTTGAATTATGATTCATTTGTCTTTCATTCATATAATTATCAACAAAAGTGGATTGACATTATATTATATTACTAGATGTGAGAGCTGGTCAGATCCATGCATGTACAATTGTTTTACAATTGAACAGTTTAAACATACACGCCCACATTCGGCCAGTGAAGAGAAAACAAAGCTTTGGCAGGCAAAGCAAAATGTTAAACATTGTTTTGACATTGTTACATCTGATCTGCTAGTAAATGTTATTTCTAGCTGGCTGAAGGCTTAGATACAGTAATATAACCATCTGCGGTGGTTATATCCATAAACTACTTTGATCGGGTGTAAACTGACATTTGCCTTCACAGCTCCCAAGAGTTCAAGAGTTATCGCGCATGAGCAGAGGTAACTAAGCAACACTGTTGATTCAGTCGGTGAGCTGCCAAGGATCGGTGTCAGGTTACCTGGCCGACTTGCTATATTATATGGACATATCCATCGCAAATAGATTTTTTTGGGGAAAAAATATGTTTTGGAATATTGCATTGTATGACTTCGACAATCGACTAGTGTGGACTTCACTGGAAAATGAAGAGGTATGTACACTAACTTATTTGTTCAAACTCGCTGTGTTCATTATAAGGAATCAGTGCAAATGGATATGGACTAGTAATGACATTTTGAACATGTTTAGTGGTTCAAAGCACATTTTTTAACCTGTAAATGCGTAACGGTTGTATATTGGCAGCAAAAGGTAAACACGGTTTTGGCAATACAGATTGTTAGAGTTATTACCGCTACGGACAGCACTTCCGAAATGCAAACAACAGAGCTACGTTTTGAAATCGCCCGTAATTTTCCTTTAAGAGATTAAGTCTGATCTGATAAATTACACATAAATTTGTACAAATAACAAATATTTATTCAATTGTGTGTATGTGTGATAATGGTTAGTTTTGTTTATTGTAGGTGTTGTTAGCATGTTTTGAGGCCTTCAGCACAGGGGTTGGTGGCTCCCATTTGAAGCACTGTGGTTCCAGGCTAGCCATTTGAAAAAAGGAACCAAGAGCCTCTATTACTCACATGCTTTGTTTTTATGATTTCAATTATTAATGTGTATGTCATGTGGTGCCAAATATTTCTTACCTTGCTCTTGATTAAGGACATACCCCCCCAAAACTCCTCAACGTTAAAGGTGGTGGGACCTTGGGGCATGGGGATATCCATGAGCTGATACTCCAGGAACTCCTCACTCACCTTGTCTTGTTCCTCTGGCCCATGGAACGGAAGGAGTTCCTGAAATCTCAAAAGAGCGTTGATGTGTAAAGTACTGATTAAGGATTTGTTTTATGACCACAATCAAAATTAAACTTAACAAAGTATTGAATTTGTTGAAATCCTGGAAAATGTGCAATCCTTGCCTGTCTATGAAGTATAGGGCATCTTTCACCCACACTCAGTCCTCTGCTGCACATCAACACATTTTGCATGCTTCAGAAGGGCCTCCTGCAGGGGGAGTTTTTTTATTCCGTACTCCACAGCTCTGACCAGAAATGCCAGTGCTGCCTGCTGGAATAGCTGCACCTCCTGAGGTGTGATGTCTCCAGCCTCAAAAAGCCTGTTGAGGGTAGCTCTGGTGGTGAAGCCAACATTTAGTTTTTCTGCTACCAGGCAAAGAACAGAAAGAGATAAATCAAATTAAGTCCAGATAGTTTAAACAATATCTCAGAATCAAAATCACATTTTTTTCGCCAAAATGCATCAGGTAGACACACAGGAATTTCACTTGGCAATCAGCACTTTAACTCAAAACTGCAAGTGGTTGAAGGTATTCTTCTATGTAAGGTTGCTATTTTACCCATAGACAACATTGTATGCCTACACACACTTTTTGCCTTTTCCATATCGCCCAACTCGCCCAATAACAATCTTCCCAAAAAGGATATTGGAGGTCAATGAGAATGAAGGTTTATCTCCTTATGAGACTAGAAAGGTTTAGTGGGTCCTTGTAGAGGATGTCATGGACTTGTTGGCCCTGTAGTGCTAACGGCTTCATGAACCTTGCACACAGTTTCATAATGAATTTTGTCATCTGCAAATTTGTAGTTCATAAAATATTTCCATGTATTACTTGAAAAAGGACATATCAACCAATGAAAAATAAGCAGACATACTTGACAGCAGAATGGCCCAACCCTTGCATTTTACCTCTCCATGGAGCTGGAAGATGGAAGACCTTTCTCTCTGGAGGAGGAGGTTCAGTGTGGAGAACATTCAGCATTGCTTGAAAGAAGAGGAGGTAGACTTTAGTCAGGGGCTTGGATCCACCAGCATTCTAAACCTTGGTTGTTTCTCATCTGTAAATAAAAATAGGTTGTGATTAAAAATACATATTTAATCTGGCATAATGCACCTGTAATACTGTCGATGAAATAAGCAATATACGTAAAGACTAAAAATAGCTGGTAAGTGGCCCATACTGCCGCAGAATTTGTGTAATACACCTCTCCAGGCTTAACCAACGCACTGAAATGTGCAGGAGCATTTCCATGTACTCGCTGTCATGGAAGTCACAAAATTCTGGAAAATATATATACATATATATAACATCAATCGCAAACAAATTAAAAATGTCTGCATTTTATTGTATAAAAGTGGAGGTGGTTGAATCACAAACCTGCCAGATAACCTTTACAGTTTGTGCTTCCCTTAAACCAATACCCAACATCCACAGTCAGACCCTCTTGATCAAATCTGGATATCTGCAATGCATGAATTTAAATATTTATTACAACACCGTCAGCAAACTGTTTTACTTGGCATTGGGTTTAACAGATTGGTAATATAAAGGGTACAGGTTTAAACTTACTTCCAAAAACTTCTGGCCTGCATTTTTGGCAGTGTTGTGGACAATATATGACCTGCCAGATAACCTTTACAGTTTGTGCTTCCCTTAAACCATGGATGGTTTAATGGATGACAGGGCCATCCATGAATGTAAATGCTGCCATTTTCACTCAGCATTTTGGCTGCAATTGAATTTTTGGCACCTGTATTTACAGGAGCATTGTCAATAGAGAGACCTACACAATTTCTCCAAGGGATGTTACTTTCCTGCAAGGTGTCATTGATTTTATTATAAATCACTTCAGCAGTTCCACAGCTCCGCCCACTGGTGGTGCACATGTCAAGAAATCTGTGCACAACTTTGTTGGTGTCAAATATTCTTACTGTGAGAGGATTCATCTTCTCTAGACCTGTAACAGTAAGGTGCATTACTAAAGCTGCATGTTGTTCAAAAGTTGTATGAGTGTGCATGTAGAAATTGATAAAAAAATACAAATTACTGGTAGTTGTTAAACTCACACCAGTATCATATGAGCCATCTGTGACAAGTGTGAATGGATTCTCTCTCATCTTCATTACCAGTTCCTTCTTGAAATGAGGTGCCACTGCTTCATTTATGATGCACGTTGTATTGGTGCTAGCGCTCTTAAAGCTCTGAGCCGTAGTGGAGTCCCTAAAACATTCTTTGTACAAGGGGCTGAAATGGTCAGCAACAGCAAATGGAACATTGTGCTGCACCATTGCAACAGCAACCTTCACCTCAGCCCTCCTGGCCTGCAACAGAAACAATTGATTAAATAACTCATTAAACATTAGATATGTTTTCATGGTAATATAACCAACAATTTGAAGGAAAATGCAATTCATCTAACATTGCCACCAGCCTTCTGGTTTTCCTGTGCTATGTACCTTGGCCTCTTGTACACTCATGCCTCCAACAGAAGTTGCTGGCATGTAGAACTGTGCAACAAGGCTGGCTGATTTTAGAGCCTGTTTTTTGGCTCGACGTCCCTTGCCTTCCACATGCCTGCTTATATCCCTCACACCTTGATGAGCACAGGAGTTCTCTTGTCTGCAGACTGAGCACCAGTAGGAGTTGGTGGTTCCCATGGTGATGAATGGCCATCGGGTTGACCACTCCTTCTTAAAGTAACACCTATAAGTGGCTGCGCCGCTTAGTCCTCTTTTTTTCCCTGTTTCCAGTGGATTCTCCACTGCTTCTTCTATGGTGTCCTCCACAGTCTCTTCCACTGACTCATCCTCTACTGACACTCTAGCTGTCTCCTCTGCCTCATCCACAATGTCCTCCACTGCCTCATCTACTGCCTCCACTACTGTCTTCTCCACAGTCTCCTCCTCTGACCTGGCCACCTAATAGGGAGCTGATCCTTCAGAGCGAAGCATGAAAGAATGCTCATTTGCCTCTTCCCTGATATCTTTGAAATAGACAGATGCAATAATTAATACTATGCAAAATATAATGAAATAGCCTAGGCCAAAGGTTTTCACAATGGGGACCGAGAGGTTGTGTGGTAAAAATAAAAGGAAAGAAAAAACAAAAAATATTCTGAATTATTATGGGTACTAGGCCTATTATAACATGAGCCGTCAAGCAAAGCTGAACTTTATCTAATCTTAAATTGATCTCAACTGCTTAGTGAATTACTTGTAAGATAAAACTGTTTGTGCAATTTAACTAAGTGCAATTTAGAAGTATTCATAGTGGTGGCATAAGAAGAGAAAAGCTTTGTGAATAATGGGTTCTGAACTAATACTAACCTGTCACAAGTTGGGCAATGAGAAGGAGACAATTGCGCAAACAAAATGATTTATTATCTTAGCTGTATAAGAATACAGAAGCGAATACTGGCGTATGCAAGACAAACGTGGCTACTTGAAACAGGAATTAATAATCGACATAGAATGGCATTCCCCACTTCTAAATATACACAGTCATGATAACACTGAATAGGACGCACCTGTGTGCGTAACGAGGTCTGTGACCATAGAGAAGAATAGAGGGCAACATTGCCAGATAACAGAAGGCACATAAGAGCAGCACACGGTAGAACTGAATAGAAAAACTCCTCAAAGAAAAGGTCAGGCATACGCTAACATAACAGAACAAAATTCCCTTAATACTCCCGGGAAGAGGAGCGCTGGATAGGACGTGGATCCGGGGCGACCCTGATATAAACAAGTGTCAGAATAGCTGCTGAAATTAGCAGAGATTCAACCTAGGTAGGCAAGTTCACTTACTCTGGTCAAACAGTTAGCTAACATTCCAGCTGCCTGGACACATATTCCCTAGCAATGATGAGATGACTTACTGTACACAGGATATGGTCTTCTCCCACGTTGATCAGTCTGTAGCCACTTCAGAATCAATGTGGCAGCTGTCCTCTTCTGTAGCTACTTCAGCGAGCATGTGTTGAGCGAGTGCGTGAATCACAATGTATATGTTCAGTATATTTTTTTATTTGATTAGCTGGTGCGTGGCAGGGCCTTCTGAACTATATGGGGAACTCAGATGACCCTTCACTAAGCCCCGCCCTCCTTAGTTACTGTTGCTACACCTGACAAGCTTTCATGCCTGGCACGTCTATTACAGTATGGACCGGTGTAATTTTTGGCGAACAGGTGAAATATCTGAGAGAGCAAGACAAAAGGGACTGCAGTATGCATTCAAGGGATATATCCATGACATAATATGCAACCAATTAGAGAATAATTTAATCAAAATTTGAGCTAAAGCCTATAGCGCAAGCAGCAGCCGCCTCATACACTGACCATTCAAATAGGAAACACACAAATTGTATGGCATGTTTCCCTTGCTCGAAAGCTTGACAGACCTCCTGCGCCTAGTTACGGTTGCTAAACCACGATTTGGCCGGTGGCGGTTTTCGGGCATGGCTTAGCGAAGGGGCAAATGATTCCTCTACCTGTACCACTGTTTAAAAAATAGCGGCGCAACTTGGTGGCCGTTATCCTGGTAATTTCTCAGCGTGAGAAATACAAGGTGTGGCATGTGAGCGTGTGAACGGGTTGAAATGTGTGTGTCTCATGCCAAATGCGTGTGATTGGCCTGGCCAGAATTTGTTTTTTCCAGCTTGCAAGCCAACGGAGAGTTGCTAGAATGACCCTAGCTGCAAATGACATTTGCTGCCACTAGGGTTGTCTAGATTTCTAGGCTAATAAAGAACATCAAATAACCAACATATTTAAGACCCTGTTTTTGCAGGGTGAGCGAGAGGTCTTGTTGCAAAAGGTGCGTGAAGGTGATTACTTTCAAATGTGTTTCATTTTCACAGCAACTTTTGAACAAGCCAGCATAATGTTCTAAGGCAGAGGTGACTTTTGATCTGCAGAGAGATCTGCTGTTGATTTGAGGCAGTGTGGTGAATGACAACTGAAAATGCTATGCTGCTCAATCTATGATTGCTAAATAACTACAGAAAATAATGTAGGATTGGCATCTTATGCAAAGTCTTTGCTAATTCTCTTATTTGTTTACACTTGTCATTCACCCCACACCTACTGGAAGCCCAACCACTCCTACACATGGTACTATGCTGAGTACCCTGCTGAAGCAGCCAGATCGTAACACAGTGACAGCAGCACTTCCTGATGGGGCACATTTTCCTATCAACTGACCAGGATGTGGAGGAAATGGAACAAATGTTATTGGACACAGCGTTTTTCTGACTGAGTGGTAGGGATTTATTTTTTCACGTTACCTTTGCAGTTTACTAACTATTGTATGGTAGTAGAACAATGAAAACATTATGACAATTTTTTTGAAGGACCACTTAGCTACATCCAGTTACATCTAGAATCTAACCTTTTCAATCAGTACTTATTTTAGTCGACATCTACCACCTTTGTCTTAGAAATAATTTATGTTTATTTGTATGACCCTTCTACCAGCAATGTTTTTTCCACAGGATGAGCATCCAATATGGCAAAGTGACGCAAATGAGGAAGTGCCTTAAACCTGCATTCTAACTGAATTCCAGCTCGGGGCGATACGTCTGGTTGCAAAAGAGCTTGGTTTTTATTTATCAAAATAACAAGCTTTTGATTAGAGCAAAATTATGAATGGAGATATAAATAATTGCATCTATCACAGAAACTGTCTTATATGTAAACCTTGACACTATCCTTTCCTTAAGGTGCATTAAAGGAGAATGCTCTGAATCGTCACATCAATAGGTGTGATGATGAGAATGCATTCGCCAAGTAGTTCAGTGGATCTTGTGTTTGAGGTGGGAACTCTTATATACTTAAATACTACTTTGCTAGAAAATCATTAATTCCCAGTATTGGCAACACCCCTCCACCTGCATCTCTGCGTGATGCCAGAGAAGATAAACTTCATGTCTGAATACTGCAGGTGGAGGTGATTCAGGTCCTCCCTCATTCCTGCGACGAGGTTGTTCCCCATGGTCTTTGCTCCTCTCGGCCACATGCCTGACTTAGCCGACTCCAATTATCCAGACTGTTGCTGGATGGAAAAACACATTGTAATATTGAGAAATGTATAATATTTTAAGCTATAGAAAAAGGATAAATGAACAGCACTCTTAATTACACACAGTTATTGGAAGATGCATTATTACCTTTGCTTAATTGTACAAAACAAATCTGCTAAAAGTTTGTTGTACAATAATGGCAAAAGAAAAGTAACACTTACTTTTCATAACCACTCATAAATAAAATATATGCACACTAGCATGTAAGTGCAATTCATTAATTAAATGGGAGAATACGATCAATGGAGAATACACATGAATCAACAGTCTATTGTTTTTTAGTGTAACTTTAACTTAGTTAAATCAGCTTATTACTGCTTACATTAAGCTCGTATAAGCATGTCATGGCTAAATGCGCCAACTAAGCATATGGAGTGATGGGGGAACAGTAGCAAGTCCATTGTGGTTATTACAGTTAACCAAATGTTCTAAAAAACGTGGTTATATTTTTGCTAATAGTTAGCGTTATGTAATGATAAGAATTTACAATTTTTTTTAATTAACGTGAAGAATTAACATTAGCATGTTGTACCATAAGTGGCAAGCTAACATTACAAACAATTTACATGGTAACTTCAGATACATTTACAGTACTTTACAAGGTGTCTCCATTTGTAAGTAATTTACTGTTACTATGGGGCAAAGATATATTTAAAACCTAGTGAAGTTAAATCTTACCTCGAATTATGTAGGCTAGCTTTTAGCAGCAGTTGCACCCAGAATGCCAGTGAATGTGTGTAACGTAGAATGTAAGCAGCGTTGCCAACTCTCAGCTAACGTACGGTGGCCCTGAGAGCAGGGGCGTAGCCAGGACATTATTTCTGGGGGGGCCAGCTTGGGCCAGTCTTTTAATTGGGGTGGCACTTGATTGTCAAAAACTACTATTTTAAAACTCACGCACCGCGTCACTCAGAGTAACGGTTTTCCCGCGGCTGGTCAGGCCATAAACAATGGATTGAACTGCCTAATGGACACTAATAATGTCTTATTGATAATCCATGTTATTGAGATGGGTGCTTAGATAATGTGCGATGTGTCATGATTATGTGAGGGGTTAGGGACCTTAACATGAGACAGGGATGTTTTTAGTGCAAATGACAGAAAGACACTATATGAATTGTCATTTTAGCCCCCTCACCGAGACTCTCCCGCCCCCTCAGAT
>JACXGM010025916.1:0-15075 GCA_016801145.1 Umbra pygmaea | reverse complement strand
CTCCTTTCTATTCCTCCTCAGTCCTCCTCTCTATTCCTCCTCAGTCCTCCTTTCTATTCTTCTTTAGTCCTCCTCTCTATTCCTCATCACTCCTCCTTTCTATTCCTCCTCAGTCCTCCTCTCTATTCCTCCTCAGTTCTTCTCTCTATTCCTCCTCAGTCCTCCTCTCCTTCTCAGTCCTCCTCTCTATTCCTCCTCAGTCCTCTTTTCTATTCCTCCTCAGTCCTCCTTTACATTCCTCCTCAGTCCTCCTTTACATTCCTCCTCAGTCCTCCTTGCTATTCCTCCTCAGTCCTCCTCTCCTCATCAGTCCTCCTCTCTATTCCTCCTCAGTCCTCCTTTCCATTCCTCCTCAGTCCTTCTCTCTATTCCTCCTCAGTCCTCCTCTCTATTCCTCCTCATTACTCTTCTCTATTACTATTCAGTCCTCCTTTCTATTCCTCCTCAGTCCTCTCCTCCTCAGTCCTCTCTATTCCACCTCAGTCCTCCTCTCTATTCCTCCTCATTAGTCCCCTTCTCTCCTCCATCTCTCTTTCTCTCTGACTCCTTGTCCCCACTCTGTTTCTGAGTCCCACTAATCTGATGTCATGTTCAATGCATCACGCCCATGTGTTTCTCTCTATACTAAGCCATGGAGAGTCACTGATACTACAATCTTCCCAGCACCCTGGCTCACTGCTGTTTTCTGAACGTATCACATAGACTGGTCGTGTATCGCTTCAAAGCTTTCGTACAAATTGTTAGTGGGGATATCTGAGAAAAATATTGATGTTACTTCAATGCTTGTAAAATAAACTCTGTAAAATTTGGAAAATATCTCTGACATACAATACTACAATTCAAACTGCATAACCCAAACAAAGTGTCTGAAGTTTTCTTTTTAAAAACATACGTACAGCAACAACACGCTTATGAGTCATCAATTTTACATACAACATATTATTGACATTTTATTCATATAATATTAGTGACATTGTTATATGAAACTAAATTAGATGTCTTGGGCCATAATATGACTTAATTCATCACGCTGCATTAATTTAATCCATTCTGCGAACCACTGTAGGCCGTTGGACCGTTGGCCTGGGTTAATTAACATGGCTTCAGTTTAACCTTCACTAAGCAGTGGCCATTAATCAAGAGTCATCACGTGATTATAGCAGTTCACTGCAGCCTGCACTCCCATGGAGATTGACCTGCTCGGTTAAATGCGTGGCTAACACAAGAAATGACACATAATGAAAACAAAGTGATAGTACAGTTTGATTTTCATGTAGAATAAAATAATAATAGGGCAAGTGGGAAGAATGTGTTGTTTTCTATTGGCTCTAAGTTAAACTTTATGCATAACAGCGAGATGAGACCCTTTTGAAAGAAAATAAATGCCATTGGTTCTTGTCAGTAGCGCTGTCTTATCGTAGTGCAGCACGATAACGCGTCAAACACACCACAACCTATTAGGCTTTACAGAGACAGAGATACCTGCCGTGTCTCCTGACCCACTTAAAGATCCATTATAACACTCCTCTGGCCT
This sequence comes from Umbra pygmaea, assembly GCA_016801145.1. Classification (NCBI taxonomy): domain Eukaryota; kingdom Metazoa; phylum Chordata; class Actinopteri; order Esociformes; family Umbridae; genus Umbra; species Umbra pygmaea. Next base: position 13,541 of record JACXGM010025916.1, on the reverse strand, counting down.
CCCTGGGTTACAGGAGTCTGGGTGGGTGTTAATTCCTGTTTCTTGTCACCGGGTGAGAGGTCAAATTGGTTAGCAAGAGGGGAGGAGCATTGTGACTGTCTTAACTTTGCAAGTAGTGTGTACTTTAGTCATCGCAGAGTAAAACACTTCTAAACACTACACAAACTCTCAGTTACGCAACACACACCGTGAGGTGCTTCGTCCTCTAAGAGCACTCCAAAATGCCAAAGGCATTTATTGATCAGGTAAAAGCTCTCTCACCTCTCCCTGGCTAATGTTCTAGTCCAGTTGTGAGTTCAGACTTAACCCGCAGTAACTACAGGCCTCTGTCAACAGCTCCACAAAACTGGGCATGGAGAGATAAGCCTGGCTATCCCGACCTTCAGACACTCAGCTGAGAGGAGGGTTCTGAAGGGTCTGGTATTTTCAGGACTGACAGTTAGATTGTCCAGCCAATTGTTCTCTGGTAGCTAAATTGGCTGGACTAGGTTAGCTAAAATCCCTAGCGGGCTTGTTGTCCCAAAACAGCCCCCACCAGCCCTCAGACTCCTGTGGGTCTTACCCAAGCTGTCAGGCACAAACAGGGAAACGTCTCCTCCTGCTTTGCGCTGGCCCTTGTCTCACCTCCGCCGAAGTGACATGTGGAAACATGTTATTAGAGTCTGTATCCTGAGCCAGCTGCCCCGCCGTGCTCATGGTGTCACCCCCCAGCCATCACACCCAGCCTGCCTGATGGACCTGACATCCAAACCACTGCCTCAACGCTGATGCTCTGCCTGGTTGGCTGACTGGCTGGCTGTCTTTGGTCCCCCCCAAGCATCCCCCTCGACGTTCCTCCCACACAAACCTGACAGAGGCCCCCGTGAATCCCAACATCAGTCCAACTTAAATACACATAACAGCACTTCCTGGAACTCACCAATAAGAAGTCCCTTTTGTAATAAATCATTCAAATCAGTTGTGGTAGTTTTGTGACCGCTCGGCCGGTTGGGGAGCTGGAGTGTATCTGGCAGTTGGAACATGGTGCTCTTCTCAAAGTGTTGGGTGAAATGTAATAAAGCCAATGGTAATGCAACCCATAAGCTGACGCCACCATAGATATGTCTCCTTCACTGCTTTCCACAGCATCTAGACTCGAGTAACGCCCACATCACACCATTGTGACGCCGAAACCGACAGTTCCTTGAGAGCCAATACAACCACTTCCTTTAGTCAGTAGCAAAGTATAGCTCCCAACTGCTATAACTAGGTAGGTGGAACACATTGATGAAATCAGACCGGCATGTCATGTCAACATTAATGGAAGGTTTGTAGCTTTTTCAGGCCTTGTGCAATACGCAACACTTGAAGCACCCACAGAGTGTTGGCACTTCAAAACGGCCAATGAAATCCTGTCAAATGGCTATTTCCACATATGTCATTTAACACTAACACTATTGTTAAATCATTGCGCTTGACGGTAATCGTCATTTGAATTTCCAGGGTAAAGTTGTTGCAAAACTGCTGAGATTGTGATATAATACTAAAACAGCGTCTCAAACTAGGTCGTCCAGATCCAATGGAATCAGATGTCTGAGTCCTCATCCCGTAAAGAAGCACAACTGTGGGTTTATAGACTGGAAATCCCTCCCTTTTCATTACGTTCACCCCACATAATGGCGTTTGCTCAGCTCCGCTCTACCCTGTCCTCAATTTCCCCATTCTTTGAACAGTTGAGCTGCTGTAAACATAATATCAGCCCTGGTTTAAGTGAGGGCCCTGGTTCTGCTCGCGTTAGACCACAACCCGTTTGCTTGCTTGCCGAGGGATAGTCTTCCCTCTGCCAGTCGGCATGGAACATTGTTTTCCTTGGGCCTCTGCCATTCTAGGCATTTCCAAACCTTTCAAAGCAAACAGCACCACAGCTGCTAAATTCTCCCCGTCAATGGGAGGGCGGCTTGGCATTCGACCTTCACCTTCCAAGGTCCTCCTCATAATGGGGTGTATTTCCAATTTTCTCATGTTGACAAAAGTCTTGGGGAGAAAAGGGGGTCATTGTTCAAGCTTGTTGAGTTTTCGTGTGACTTCACCCACTCTGAACTCCACTGCTTTCCCCAACCCAACCTTAGCCCACTTCTCAACGCTAACCCCTTCCTCCAAACTTGTCGCTATTCTCTAAGGGACAAATATCACTTTGTCAGGTTTGGTTCATTAAAATGCCTTGCAGAGGTTTTGAACTCTTGCTGCTATTCAATCACCAGCTCTGGCCTCAGCCTTCTCTAAAAACTTCAAGTCCTTTTGATTCAAATCTATGAAACCCTCCGAGTCCTCTTGGATTTCATTTGGCTCGCTGTTAGACCCCTGGAGAACAAGAGGGACCACAGAGGCCAGAACACGAGGCCGGCCAAGTGAAAAAGTGACAGATTTAGTTAAGATTCGACAATTAATAACAAAACTCAGTCCAGAGGGCTGAGTGAAAGAATCTCAATGTCAATGGAGAATTAGCTTGTGCATGTTGTTATTGATACTGGTGCCCAACAGAAATGGAGTCAAGACATAGAGTGGCCTGAATCTTGCCTGAAACCTGTGTTGTACATTATCCAGCTCATTGCTAATGCCTGCTTGGATTCAACAAGGCACTTAAGAAAAAAAACGTGTCAGTCTTCGGCTGCTTTTCCAACTGAGACCCTGAAGAAACATAACTAGGGCTTGCGTGTGCAAATACCTGTAGGTCCCTGCTGGCAGCTGCCTCTCTGGGCTGCAGACAGACAGGGCCGTTAGGGGCCTGGCCAATGCAGATGGCTCACATGTGCTGCCCTCAATCAGGAGGTCTGATCTTAGAGGTTACTGTTAATTACAGATTATTGCTGAACCTTAAACGAAGCCATGGGCTATGGCCGGTCAGTAGACTTGGAACAATTAGTAACGGCTCAGCTCTATGTTTATAGTAGTCCATGAGCCGTGTCCAATTAGGAGGCACGCTGTAAAAATTTTGTTCACTTCAGAAATTTTGTTTTGGGTTCTTTACAGTAAAAGCAACCTAAAAGGTGCTATGTTAGGTCACTGCCCCTCCCCCCCACACACACGCACTGTATCAAAAGCCTTTCTAATCAGCCAGTCATAGGGCAGCTAGGAGCAACACTAAAAACAGATCCATGACTTGGCTCTCTGGGTTTATATCACCTCCACAGAGGTCAGAGGTCAAACCTGCAGGTCCATAACAGAGTACCTGGTGGAATACTGACTCGAGTGCCTCAAACGTTCATGTACTGTGTATAATAACGAAGGTGCTCTGTGTGGAAAAAGAAAAAGAGAAAAATGAACGGCCAATAGTGTGGCTGGCCTGGGCGCTCAGTGTTTGTGTCTATGATAACTCCCAAGTAAATTGGATCATCAATCACCCAGCATTACACAGGAGAGAAAAAAACTCTTAACATTGTAATGTCAGAGTTAGACAGACCCACATGTGGAATTGTTTAAAGGCTAATCCTGATAGAGGCGTGGGGAGCGGAAGGGCACCAGATAGCCCCCCACTCTCCTACCTCCTCACCTCTAAATGACAAATCATACACTGTGCTCCCCAACACACAACCTCCTGACTTCAGCAATGTGTCCATCTAATTGTGCACTTCCTACAACAAGCAACCAGAAGGTTGTCTGGTCGTGGCCCTGCTGTTCCTGTGATTAACTCATTTTTTACAACAAGATTATTCCTATTATACAGGCTTCCACTGTGCAGGTCATAGCCAAAGCAAATGTTCACCGTGCGGCAAAATGGAGGAGAGAAAAACACCATTACTCAGCTCACGGTCAACACTGCTTTCGGAATTCCTGTGTTCAGCAGCCTGCAAGACGACGCCAAGGGTGAAGTCACTAATACAGCAAAAGCAAAACTGTCCGGCGCTGCAGCGTTCGGACCTCAAACTGGGTTCCCCCAACATCAGAGCAGGGTCAAAGGTGAGACCTGTGAATGAAACAGCTTCAGGTTGCTTATAATCTATGATGTCTGGAGGGCTTAAACATGAAGCAACTCTCCCAGGAATGGGGACAGCTTGTTGAATAGCATACAAATAAATGTGAAGAAGGGGGTCGGTTGGTGGCAACATCTGGTGTTGCTTTTTGTTCCATGTGTTTGTTCACCAACCACCAATGAAGACAGAAGTCAGAAAGCGTTTTTTGTTCTCCTTTTTTCCTCTCGCACTCCCACAAAGATCTGATCCGGCAGTCTCTTTATTCTCTGCACGGCTCTGTTATGCATAAGAACAGAGAGTTTTCGGTGGAATCGGGGGCCTGATGGAGACCTGACAGTCCAGGCCCGAGGGTGATTTTAGGGGATGGAGGCATAGAGCAGTGGGAGTTGGCTGGTGGTTCCCTGAAGCCTGACCACAGAGCTGTTCTGTGCTGTATCTCTCTTCCCCTCTCTCCCTTTATGAGCTGAAACAATGTGGATATAATTAGCGTCTCCATGTGGCACTGGTGGCTGGCCGCTCCACGCCGCTGGGCACACACTGCAGTGGGAATGACACACGCACTTTCTCACACAGGAAGCCCGTGCCGTTGACCAGCAAACACTCGGCCGGCTGGCCGCCACAGGGGCAGGCTGCTGTCCCGCTCTGGTATCTTACACTGGGAGAGCACAGATGAGACAGACAACAATGCAAGCTGAGACTCCCAGGAGCTCAGGGGAGGGACACAACTTCCTCATCTTGTTTAGTTTGCTGTAACACAACTGAGAGATAATAGCTGTAGGGTTTATATAAGAAGAACACAACTTATCTCTGTCAAACTTGCTTCACCCTAGTCCTATAGCTCTGGGACAGGCAGACAGATTGACATAAATTGGTGGACAGTTTGTATTTCTCTTTATGTTAAAGCCATCCATTAGAAGAAGCTCTCATGTCTAACTGCTCTTTTCCCTAAACAGCACTTTGGCAGAACCATAAGAAGTGGGCCTCTGATCAGCAAACTGACCTTTGCTGTCCATACGTTTCAGACTGACATTAAACACTGTCCATACGTTTCAGACTGATATTAAACACTGTCCATACGTTTCAGACTGACCTTAAACACTGTCCATACGTTTCAGACTGACATTAAACACTGTCCATACGTTTCAGACTGACATTAAACACTGTCCATACGTTTCAGACTGACATTAAACACTGTCCATACGTTTCAGACTGACATTAAACACTGTCCATACGTTTCAGACTGACCTTAAACACTGTCCATACATTTCAGACTGACATTAAACACTGTCTATACATTTCAGACTGACCTTAAACACTGTGCATTTGTTTCCTGGGACATCATTTGACTATGGCATGTACAGTACGTATTGTATTGTTTTAATGTAAACCACAGTGGCTGTTTTACTGGCTCTCCAGTACTCTGCGCCCTCTAACTTTCACACTCCGTCAATGTTTATCAGCCTCTCATTCCCTGTCTTGTTGGACTCAGAGACACGACACACTTTGAAAGAGCCATCGCTCTGTCGGTCTGTTTGAATGAGTGTTAGCAGAGTGACCTTGAACCTCCAGAGTCTTGCTGGTCTCCATATCTCAATGAGACACATGTAGAGCGTGTCTGTCCATGCCATGCTTGTTATCCACACTTATCTACAGGTGGATGACAGAACATTCCCCATCCCTGAGATGAAAAAGGGAAAAGGTGAAGTGCACCCCTTAACCACCCTTAAACACACAGACACACACCTGATTTATGTGACGGCTGTTGTGTGTGTGTGTGCGTGTTTGTGTGTGTGTGTGTGAGTAAAGCTTGGCACACATGGTTCGCAGCTTAGCCATATGCCCCTCACTCAGTCTCCAGACTAAGGAATTAGTTAACTCTTCACCTCGATCTAGAGGTACGGAACTGCATCTGCAAACCAGCGGCATCTGGTCTCAGATAGAGGGGTAGATGTGTGACCCCACTGTTTGATCCAGACACCTTCATTTATACAATGGAAGAGACAGTGGTAAAGGCAAAGAGACATGAAAGAGAGCTGTTGGAGTTTGGAGGGAGAGTCCAGAAAGTCATAAACTGCATCTCAATTTCCTGCTAACTGTAAATAATGTAAGTGGATTATCCATGGCAAACGGCAGTTGATTCAATAACTTTAGTCTGTTAGATAGTCTCCTAGGTCGGACAGTATTGGAGAGATTCTGACAGTCAATGTCTGACACAAATGCTGGTCTAGTTTGCCTAACACTACACTGCATGCCAAAATATCCACAATTATCTGACAATGACAAGGCTAGATTATTTTGATGAAAACATGAAAAAAAAAAAACATTTTTGGTGAAATATTTCTTGAGGTATGTTATTTACAATTGCTTACATTTATCTTTTTGCATGTTGTATTATTTTCAGTTTGTGATCATGCAATGTACAAGTGCTACAATATAGTTATTTATGGGTTTAAAAACATTTATAACTTTAGGCCAAGTTGTGATTCATAGCTTTATTTTGTCGCTTTCACTTATTCAATCAGGAAAGGTTATTTTCGATTTACAGGGTCGTTTTCTCACCAGATGAGGGCACTGTAGCTGCAGAATGACATTTCATTGGTCAGCACTGGATGAGATTGAGACTGGATGAGAGTGAGACTGGATAAAAGTGAGACTGGACGAGAGTGAGACTGGATGAGATTAAAAACTAGAAAAATAAGAGTTGAATAATACAATATTGAACTCAAATGAAGTATTGAACGTTCCTGGCCTCTACAATAGATAACATTTAGTTTAGGCTTTTTTAAAGTGTAATTTAATAAATTGTGTTTTATGCTTAGACTACTTTGAATCATCAAAACTTAAAAGTGGGTAACCAATCTTGGATTTATTGCTGTGGGCCCACTTTAGCTTATTCTTAACCTTGTCTCTCTAAAAGCAGCTGTCACTCTCATATGTAGTTATGTTTGAACACATATATTTTAACATTTAGCCTGTAACTAGAAACAGTCAACCAAGTTGTAATGTCTTGGCACAAATAGCCCTCCCTTTATATTTTGCTAGATCACGACACCTTGCAGGTAACATCAAAAAATTAAACATTCCCTATTAAGTGTCTTATAGATGCATATGCACGCCTTAAATCGGAAACTACATTTTCCAATGCTTTCCTATGTAGACTAACACATTTGGTTTTCTAACTCATTGCATTTAAGTCATTACAAAACAGTAAATTACTTCATTATTTCACGTTATACACTAGTGATTTTGTAGAGTAGATGAGTGCCATTAGAGTAAAGTTAGAACTTTCTGCTTTTCGTGACATCAGCGCAGTGTGAACCAGTAGGAATCTGAAGTGGAGATTTTGGGGGTTGGAAATAGGTATGAGTTTTCTCGCAGACTCCAGGCTACATGCGCTCCGCTAAAGTTTTGCGATTACGAGTTCTTGTGTTTCTAAAAGGCATCAATTGGAATTGGACTGTGATGCTTACAATCTGGACTTCACGCAATAACTGATACATTGTTGTCACGTACACATTATGTAGGCCTAATTGTTGTCAATTTGACTTTGTACTAATTTGGAGAGGTACGGAGAAGATTGTTGAATGTAAAATTATACACGAATTTGGATAAAGACTGTTTGAAATTAGTTCTTAAAGGAGTATTTTTATTTAATTGTCTAATTTTTCTACAGTTTGTTTCAATGGTGAGGAAACAGGAATACACGAGTCGGACTTTCAATGAGCGCAACTCCATATCGATTTTCGTTAGGAACTTACTCAACTTGGATGAATTGATCTATTCCTATTCTTAGAATAAAACTTCGTTGTATTGTTCGTTAGTTAATTTTTTAAGGAATTATTTTCATATAACATTTTATTTAGAATTGCATTGTTTTCGTTTAAAAACATTGTTTTACACCGTGGATACCATGCTACCGACTGTGCAGAAGTGGACGGCATGTCACTGGGGGATATGGTTTCTGATGTGCGGATTGCTTTGCTCTGCCGCGGTAAATGGATGTCCTCATAAATGCAGTTGCTCAGGATCTCATGTGGATTGCCAGGGTCAAGGCTTCAGGACCGTGCCAAAAGGAATACCTAGAAACGCGGAACGTTTGTAAGTATTCTAATAAAAAACATTTTACAGACCATTCACTGCTAATGTGTACATTTCCATTGTTGACGCCTAGGGAATGTATGAATGGTAATAAAGCAATATTGGACTGTTGATATGCAGAGCCTGTTGAATGTGATTGCAGTATTATTAAGCTGTGGAGATACGACACATCTGGCACCTGCCTTTACCGCGTGCCCTAGTCGGCTGTGTTGTTTGATCCTGAGAGCGTGAAAAATCTTCACTCAAAATGTTGACATTTATTCGATTGGACTATTAGCTATTAACAATTAAGACGCATAGACAAGATATATCTACATATCTTTCTCTATCGCTCTCTCTCACACACACACGCACACGCACTGTCTGCCTCAATCTATCTATCTATCTATCTATCTATCTATCTATCTATCTATCTATCTATCTATCTATCTATCTATCTATCTATCTATCTATCTATCTATCTATCTATCTATCTATCTATCTATCTATCTATCTATCTATCTATCCATCCTACCACACACACACACACACACAAAGGAAAATTAGATACATCAGTTTCTTAGGTAAAATAGGAAATACTGAGAAACAGTCAGAAGTATTGTCACTTTAATGAATGATTGATAAAATACAGAGATGTGTCTAGGTTTGTTCTGTGTCATATTTGGCACTTTCAGCAGTTCCAGTAGTGGAGGTCTGACCTGTTGCTATTGCCTACTCTAAAGGCTGCACTTTTTATTTCTAGTCCAGTCAGCCACCACCAAATTAACCTTAGAACTGCGCATGAAATTGCATTTTTATGGAGAAGTGCGTCCAGAAATCTCTGAAAATGCTGCAACCCACCTCTGATGATCCAAGGAGATGGAACCTATTATCTACCATAACTAAGAAGCTTAAGGGCTGCAGGGATCCAAAACGTGAGGCATTGCAAAAACAAACACAGTACTTTTTGCTTGAAAGTGGTATGAAAGCAAACGGTGTTCGCATTAGCCAAAGGCTAGTTGACCCTCTAAGACCTGCAGAATTTGACAGAGCGATCCCAAGAAATGTTACACTGAGAAAATAAATCATAATGCCAGTTAGGATTATTGGGTTCACGTTAGGATAACGTGTTTTTATTTTCTCTATTAAGTTGCTGGACCAGGGAGAATGCAGCTATGAGACTATATTTTGTCAGGTAAAATCCTATAATAAAACTGTTGACTACAATAATTTTGTGAGGGAATGTTCAAGGGCTTAACATAATAATATGAGGAAAACTGTCTGTTGAACATTCCTTCTTACCAAGGGGAATGCAAGCACAGCACCTATAGAATACCAGATGAACAAACTATGTTGTTCTCATTACCCAGGAACACTTGAGATGTCATTTGCATCTTGTGTGAGCAGAAGGATTGTAAGGACTTAACGATGGCGGCTAAGGTGGAACAGGCACCTCTTCTCTGGGGTGCAATTCACACCCAGCTTGAGTCCCAGAACACCCTGAAGTTGTTTATTTAGCTCTAATGAAGAAGGCCTTGCCCCACACTGGGCAACTGGTACTATTACTTCACTGCTGGAACACTGATCCTTCACATTACATTAATACAGTACAGCATTACATCTTTAATGTATGCTGAGAAATAACATTTTGAGTTTCCACTATTACTCACTTGTCACTGTCAGTTTCTCTCTTGTACACACACACTCCATATCACCTGACAGGGGTTATAACATGATCCTAGACTATTTGTAGTCTACATTAAGTCACTACTTATTTCTACATCCAATGCTTATTGCCGAACAATCGTATTCTTAACGTGAGTGGGAGTATAGGGCATGTGAATCAGTATCTTATAGTTTGGTGTTTTAGTCAAAGAGTTTTTCCGCCTGATAATGAGGTTAACTTGTATGGCAGGCTGCAGTTGGCACTGCAAGCAGGCACATCTCATATTAACCTACTGGGAAATGTCATCAATCCACCTTCCAAAAAGGAAATCACTTGTGGAAAATATTTGGAGGTGCTTTATTTCAAAGTGCCAAGCTGGCAGAAACGGAGCAGGCTTTCTGTTTGAGAGATTGTCGACAAAGTGGTCCAAGTCACGAATGTGTCCTTGCGGAGATTAATCCAAAATGTAGTGACACAGAAGTCCATAACTTGTCCAAGTGTGCGTCATACTTTAATACCAAACTGGTTTTGATACTGTGTAAAAGTCTGCAAGCCTGTGGCCATTTTAATTTAACAGGGACATTTTAATTTTGTGGGGATTGTGTTACCAAAGCAATGCTACACATCAAGATCCTTTGCTGTGTCTCATCACACCATCATTTATATCCTCGTTTTTTGCTGAACTTAGTCGACTTTTTAAACGTTTTTTATCCCAATCAATATGGCTAACTCTGCATGTTTCGGCACCTTTTTACAGTGACTTCAGCTGTGTAACGGCCTCAATCGCTGTCTGTTGCAAATAGCAACCCGCTAAACAATATGTACCCAGCCAGGCATCACTGCATGCTCTCTGTACAATGCTGTGAGTTGATCTGGATGTTGGTTGGATATATACACACTATATGTGGCGTCTAAATCTGGGACTAATGTTTCCATAGGGAGTCAGAAAGTCTAGGCAGTAACAAGCTGTTGTTTGATGGCGCTTCATGACCAATAAGGCATCAGACTGCCGACCAAAAGCAGCCATGGGCTTTAAAATCCTTCTCCATAGCATTACCCGGGAGTGCTTGGGTTCTGGTGAAGATTGGAGATGTTTGTCACAATCTTTATTGTCCTTCTTAATACCAGCATAACAATGGTGGTGGTGAAATGTGTCCTCTGGGATATTTTGTTGCTGCATCCTATAGGATCTTAGGCCACAGTTTGAATAGTACAGGGACATCCCTTAAGTGCCTTCCCCAAGGATACAACTACTGTACTTTTGGCACAGTCAGGCTACAAGTCTGACTCCCTAACCACTGAGGCCTGTGACGCTGTGCCCAAGTTGAATTATTATTTTTCTACATAAGTATCGTAATCACTACAAATGTGTATGCAAACCTAAGATGTACAATTATTCGAAGTTTCCCAGGTTGGCACTGTCACATGACAGTGTTTGGAATAACTTACTTTTGATAGAACAAATTGTTTGTATTCCTGTCGCAACATGTACATTTAACTTCATAGTTGCCCTACTCAGTCATTTTGGTTTTTCTAATCATGTGGAACCATATTAGTTATCAACCATATGAAAATCCTGTAACACAAAACAGACAATATATTACTGGATTGGGTCCTATATCATCCTAAAAGAAATCCCAAACATATTCTTATAAGATTCTTAAAACCGTCCTACAACCATTTTTATCTATTACAGTATACATCGTATAGGATCCTATCATTATTGAAAGTCCTAAAGGACTTTTTTCTGGGGGTATATGTTGTAGTTTCAGGAAAAATTGAATAACGCAAAGGGCTTTCTTCACCCTGATATTAATTACGTTGCTTAAGTTTGTCACATACTGAGTGAACATAACTTAATAACTTTAAGAACAGCATCGTAACCTGACAGATTATCTAGGTGACAAGCAAATGCAATTCATGTGTCTTAACAAAAATAATGTTAACGTCAGGATTTTTGTGTTTTATTACATCGCCACGGTAACACAGCGGAAACGCTGTGGTGGGGTTTACAGTCTATTTCCAAAATGTACATGACTGAATTACAATGTACCAAGCTGTACTGTAATACACTATACTGCTCTGTACTCTACTGTACTCTGCTGGATCAAACAACTGTGCTGGCCAAAATTGCAGTGTCTGGAAAATATGTCTTATATATAAGTCTATAATTTTTTTAATCTTACTGGGACGGTGTAATGTATGTGTCCTTGTTGTCCTCTTCCATGGTTTACATAAGTCTTGTGCTGCATCCCCCATCCAAAACCAAAAGCTCCTCAGAAGCAATTTGACTAAGATTAGTTCTACGAGGGCTGTCAGAAAATGCTGTAGGAGGGATTTTTATATTGGGGGAGGACACAAATATTTTTTGCAAATTGTTCTTATTATTGCGGGGGACCATATAACCTTCCTAACATTCGGGGGGGGGCATTTCCCCCAATCCTACGCCCTCACTCTCAGGTCTGACAGATTGTGTTTCACACAGAAGCGCTAAAAGATCCGTGGTCACTTCTGAAGTCTGTCATACAGATGTAATCTGAGGAGTAATCTAGTGTATATACTGTGAACCCTGACTCGGCTACACTAGGAATATGGAGCTGCTTGGCTGTCTACCTGTCAGCTTTTTGACAATAAATCATCTTGGATGGAATGTTCCGGGGTATTCAAGTCATAAATGATTGCATTGCTTCTGCCTAATTTGAAATTGTTGTCCTTCAGCTGCAGCTAAATCCACACGGTGAGCCAATTAATCTACTGTATTTAAGAAACAAAAGTCCTAGTTCAATCTTTCAACTTATATTTGATGTCTTTTTAACTACAAATATGTTTTTTTTTACATCTTTCAAACACTGGGTGCTTATAGGGATGTAACCTTTTACATTCATAATCAATAAAATAATTGACATGATATATCCAAATAGAACAACAAGGTGTAACTTTTAACAGTGCTACAGAAACACATCTATTGAATGTATGCGCAAAATTGCGCGCGTGCATGTATGTATGTGTGTACTTGTTGCAACAATGCAACCACACTCTTGCATAGAAATATAAGTAAGAAAGGGAATATAGGATTGGTCTGACTCGTGATTCGGTTTTAAACCATCCTTATTTGATTAGCCCCAAGTGCAAGTGAAGCAGTGTTCCAACAGGAAAACACACAGGAACGGGAATGTGCTGGAAAAGACACGAGGAGTGTGGTAGGGAGGGAAGGAAAGTGCAACGGGTAACGTTCCACCCTGGAAACCACCAATATCCTGATAAGAGCTTTATAAAAACATTGCATCAGCTTTGCTAAAATCTGAAATGTCTTTTAGTTTGTGTGTGATCTGGAAATGTTTATGATTATAGCCGTTCATTCTATGGCCAGTGCAAATCTGAGTGGAAAAAAGAATTCATTATAAATGAACATTCCAGTAGGAACGTGATCACTGTACCATGTCTGCTATGTTAATTGCTAATCTCCAATTACTTGTCAACTGTTCACTCTCATATAGTCATGTAAGTCCATGGGGAAGGAATGCACTCAATTTGTTCTGTCCACATTCACCCTTTTAAAATGGAAATGAAAGACATTATATTTCTTCCATCAAATGAAACGTCTGCATACATACATACATTCTGCTTTGCTCTATCTCAAGAGGAAGTGCGCTGAATGACAATGTTTAAATATTTTGTTGAAGATTATGCTCAGCGAAGGTCTGAATTTTCCACTGATGAAAACTCTTTGTCAAATAGTCCTGAGCTCCAGACGAGGAACTCAATTAAGATTCCATACATGGTTCAGAGGCTTTGAGAAGGAAATGGAGCATACCTATCTACTGTGGAAGACCAGACCACTTAGGCTT
>JACXGM010025915.1:0-15165 GCA_016801145.1 Umbra pygmaea | reverse complement strand
GTGTGTGTGTGTGTGTGTGTGTGTGTGTGTGTGTGTGTGTGTTGGTGTGTATGTCTTTGTGTGTGTCTGTGTGTGTATTTGTGTCTGTGTGTGTGAGCATAGAGGGACAATGAGAAGCCATCTTTCAAGGGAAAACACAGATGGGTCATTCTTAGCAAATGGTGCCATTTGAGGGTGGTAACTGTGCCTACATTTTTTATAAATTTTCATTGATTTTATCATTTCATCTGATAAAGGACATGTTCAACTATGAGAAAAATATATTGGGCCAGCTCAGGATGTTATGGCATCAGAATTTTAATCAGATTGGGTAGGGGACAGTAACGCGGGGGGACAGTAACGCGGGGGGGACAAATTATGCTAAAAGTGGCCATTTCTACTCATTAACAGTGAACAACAGGCTAGTACATGATGACTACACAAGAAGGCTTTTAGCATTTTAATTAGCTATCTTCAAAATCAAAAAAAAAAATATCAGTTTCCAATATAAATCACAGTAACATAGGGGACATGTTATGCTTGACCACATTAGTAAGCCACTCTAAAACATTGAAAAAAGTGGTGATTATAGAGAGATACTTACTCTGCTTCTTGTAGTTTCTTTCCCTCCAAAAATGTATCCTACTTTTTGACTGTCAGGTGACTAAAGGAACAATCAGGGGGCGTGTCCAGAAGGATTTTCATCAAAGTAACGCAGGGGGACAGTGAACTCAGGGACAGACCATATTTCAAGATTTTTTATAATAAAATATATTTTTAATTTAACAAATAGCATGTGGTCAGATGTATTATACATAGTTATTTGAAATTATAGTTAAATACATAAAAATAATTTGATATTTATTGCTTATATTTGCAACTGAAGTAAAAAAAACTGACTGGGGATATGGCATTTTAGAGTGCTTGCGCCACACTCAGATTATTATTTTCAAGTTAATAAACCCAGAGGGCATAGACCTTGTTTTACGTAGTGGAGAAGGATTTCATTTAGTAAGAAAGCTTGAAAAAATAAGTTTCAACCCATTTTTTCACAATTTATTCTTGATTATATCATGGGGACACAAATGGCACCATTTGCTAAGAATGACCCAGATGACTTCTAGAGATGTCTAAGTAAATGTTTAAGTAAATGTTTAAGTAAATGTTTAAGTAAATGTTTAGGTAAATGTTTAGGTAAATGTTTAAGTAAATGTTTAAGTAAATGTTTAAGTAAATGTTTAGGTAAATGTTTAGGTAAATGTTTAGGTAAATGTTTACAGATGTACACTGAGCAACAGGATTTACATAAATGATCAACCACCAGTATAACAGACACAGGAAATCAACACATAAGGCTACGGGTAGCAGGAAGAAACAGCTAGCTACAGTATAGATTAGTTAATACAGTATAGATTAGTTAATACAGTATAGATTAGTTAATACAGTATACATTAGTTAATACAGTATAGATTAGTTAATACAGTATAGATTAGTTAATACAGTATAGATTAGTTAATATAGTATAGATTAGTTAATACAGTATATATTAGTTAATAGAGTATAGATTAGTTAATACAGTATAGATTAGTTAATACAGTATAAATTAGTTAATATATTATAGATTAGTTAATACAGTATAGATTAGTTAATACAGTATAGTTAATACAGTATAGAATAGTTAATACAGTATAGATTAGTTAATACCAAAGTATAGAGGAGTTGGATATCAGCAACCAGATAATATGCATTGATTTAAAATATAGATCGTACAGTGTGTGGATCTGGAATGGTCACAACCAACTGACTTCATCAGTTTTTCTCATGGTCGTATGATATGTATGCTATACCAGTAGCGTTAGCTGTAGCTTTAGTGTATAAATCAAATGAGGTGTACCATATCTTAAATTGATCACACGATTCACAGATTTACATCTGTTACCAGGATGTCTTTCAATCTCAATGTGACTTCTATCCTGCCTGCTGTTACTGGGTGAGAGTTAGAACCTAGAGCCTTATTCTATATTCTGATGATTTTACTGTCTCTGGTGAGCTGAGATCCAATTACCCAGATATTCAGCTAGTACCACCACCTTGTGTGTGCGTGCGTGTGCGTGTGTGCGTGTGTGTGTGTGTGTGTGTGTGTGTGCGTGTGTGTCTGTCAGTATTGTGTCCCGTTCCTCATCCTCCTCATCTCCATTGTCATAACAACACTACATAGCAGAACCAGCTCAAATCATCTATCCTGCAACTTTGCTCTCCCTGTGTGCAGATCGAACGCCTGTAAATTCAATCACAGAAGTATAGTTGGTGAGCGTAATCATCCCGTGCATGATCTGACTAAAGGCTTCTGTGTTGGCTGAGCAGTGCGAAAATAGTCGGCGGCTGGGTGACATGTGATTGGATGAACCATGTGCATGCACCTCACCATCCCACAGATCTGTCCAAGGAGAGACAGAGCTGCAGACAAGGCAGGGTTAGTGGGAATTGGTAGGGGAGGAAAATGTAAAAATAAAATAATGATAAAAAAGTGCAGCTTTGTTTTCTACGAGTATTTCACTATGAAGTAAAGCTTTGTCTTCTACCAGTACTTCAATATAAAATGAAGCTTTGTCTTCTACCAGTACTTCAAAATAAAGTAAAACTTTGTCTTCTACCAGTACTTCAATATAAAGTAAAGTTTTATCTACTAACATTACTTCAATATAAATTAAAACTTTGTCCTCTACCAGTAATTCACTGTTTCTAACATTACTTCACAGTAGAGTCATTGTCTTCTTTTTTTTATTGAACACAAAATCAGTGCACATAAAAAACAAGGAAATATTTTTTTCCCCTTTCTGTCGCCCTCCAAACAAAGCTTTGTCCTCTGCCAGTTGTGACCTTTCATTCTGTATGTTTTTTTTAAAGCATCAACTTCCTCTCAAACTATCAATTAGTTTTTTAATGTAAGGTCTTAATGGGAATTGTTTTATTGGGAGGGGAGAAAGATTTGCTTGGGTCCCTGAATCGCTATCCACACCCAGTTTTGTCGATTCAGCATTTGGACAACAGTGTGACACTCCTTCTGCCAAGGGACAAGTAATGTGACGGATGTTGTCAATACGTGTCTCTAATAGAGCAAGTGCATCGCAGTTTGCACCTCATTTTGTGGTCTTCTCTTGTCTCTCTGACTCTTTATTTTGCTCCCTCTTCGTTACTCCCTCTTCATCGCTCCCTCTTCATCGCTCTCCCATGCTCGATCTTTGTCTCGGTCAGAAGCTCTTCTTTACAAAGAGAAGATTTTGTTCTTCTGGAACATTCCTCTTTCTCCTCTGCTGCTATTGTCAGTGGCCCTCAGGGGCCTCGTATGAACAGTAGAATGACATCTTTTCATATAATAGAGCAGCAGTTAAGTCTGAGGGTCAAGCAATGTTGGCAAAATCAGACTGGTCATTTGGAATACACACCAGATGGGCCAGTTCATCTTTAACCCACCGGGCAATTTTAAACTGGTTATTTTGTCAAGAATGTTGATGGGGACCTAGAGGACAAATAAATGCCTTGTGTTAAAGTGTGTTAAAATGCCCAGGCCATTTCCCAGTCCGCCCCTGAGAAGAGGTTCTTAGGGCAGCCCAGATGTCTGGTGGTGATTTAGTGAAAATGAAAGCGGTCTTTCAACATATGTGAAAAGTCATTTTGGTCATAGTGGTTTTTAACCAACTACAGAGAATCTTGACATCCAAGACTAGAATATAAATGAATTATAAAGCAATAGAATATCTGAATTATACTGTATCTTACAATCCATGTGGGCAGGGCTGATTCTAACTGGGGGCAAACACCATTCACCTGGCAACACAAACTCTGAATTTTCTTTTCAAAATAATAGCGCTCGTAATTCATTACAATAATCATTGTTAATTCATTGCATAGATAGGTAGTTGGTACATGATCATGTGTTGCTAAAATTAGTCTATTGTTGGATAAAACAGATGAGACAAATTCACATGAGACACTGACAATATATTCATTCAATCAAATTCTGTGTACATTGTATTTGTTACTGTTTTTAATGAAAGGTTGTTATTGAAAACATGTTGTGTTTTTTTGCAATCACATACTGTTGTTTCTTTACACACAATGCAATTGCATTTGGTTATAATTCACTAGCTTTTTTATTATTTCACAATGATTATTGCAATGACATAAAACAAGCGCTATTATTCTGAAAAATCAGAGTTTGCGTTGCCGTCATAATATAGTGTTGCCAGGTGACGGTGTTTGCCCCCGGCTAGAACCGGCCGTACACATGCGTTTGTGTAGGTATGTATATATATATATATATATGTGTAGTTATCCGTCTGTCATTGTTTGTGTTTGTAGTTAAATGTGTGTCTGTAGTTACAGTCTTGCTTATAAGTTTTACGTGCCGGAATGTGTAAGATTTGTTACATTCTTTAAAGAAAACATGAGTGATCAAATTAAACTAAGGTATCACAGAATATCACAATCATTAAAAAAAACATAGCAACAAAGTAAATAAAGAGATGGTCCCAAATCAAAAGTTAGCATACCCTAGTTCTTAACTTTGTATCTCCCCCTTTCCCATTAATGACGCCTTGCAATCTGTTGTGATAGTTGTGGATGAGGATCTTTATTTTCTCAGGTGGTAAATCTGCCCAATCCTCCAGGTCCCATAAATCCATGGGTTGTCTTTTCGATTCAAATCTCCCCAAAGTGGCTCATTGATATTGAGGTCAGGTGACTGTGATGGCCACTCCAGAACCTTCTTTTTTCTGTTGTAGTTACTGAAGTGTCAACTTGGGCTTGTGTTTTGGATCAGTGTCATATTGAAAAATTCCAAGTGTGTCCCATGCGCAGCTTCCGGGCTGATGAATGCAAATGTCCCTCCAATATTTTCTAATAACATGCTTATTAAATCAATTCTAATTAAATTCTGACGCTCACACATCCCACGACATCAGAGATCCACCTGCATTTTTCACAGTAGTGATGGTGTACTTTTCATCATAAGCCTTGTTGACTCTTCGTGTGTATATGGGTCTTACCATAAAATTCTATTTTGGTCTCATCACTCCAAATAAAATTGTTCCAGCAGTTTTGATGCTTGTCTAGGTGATGTTTGGTATATTGTAAGCAGGCTGTTTTGTGACTTTGTTTCTGGCAAATTAACCATCCAGCCCAGATTTGTTCAAGTACCTCCTTATTGTGCATCTTGAAGAAGGCACATCACACTTTTGCAGAAGCCTGCATTTAAGCTGAAGTTGCTTGTATAGTTTTCTTTGCATCCCAAACCACATTTCCAGACAGTTGTGGCTGATATCTTTGTTGGTTTACCTTACCGTGGCTTGGTAGAACCATTTATTTTCCTCTTTTTTATCAAAGTTTGAACAGTACTGATTGGCATTTTCAAACCTTTGGATATATTTTATACACTTTTATTAAATCTTAATTTAAGAAGTCAACAAAGTTTTCTCACAGGTACTTTGACAGTTCTTTTGCTTTTCCCATAATCCAGAAAATTCAGTGCACCCCTGGATGAAATGTGAAGGGATCTTTTAAGAGCTATGAAATTCATTGAAAACTAATTACAATCAAATAGGTGTGAAAACTTACCCTTAAAAGCCATTTAAACCTGTGTGTGTCAACGCTTGTGTAATGTGGCTTGCTTGTCGTAGAAGAAGCAGGAAGCAAAGGGCGAATCCTAAACGGGACACAACTAGAACCGAAAACACTAGGGCAGACTAAAGTCAAAACAGATGCAGCCAAAACACTTGTCTGGAATAAGAAACAAAGCAAATGCAGGCACACAGAACTGTTAGCAAATACTCACTGTAGAGAAAAACAGACAAGTATAAACCAGTATACATCAACATACAGCAAAACAATGACAATACACCACACCTAGGAATAGCAGGGACTACATAGCAATGTTAATTGGTAAACAGGTATTTGGTGAGAAGTAATAATGATGTGATATGGAACAGGTGTGTGTGCATAGAGATGACTGGATGTAGTCCTGATGAGTAAATGTGATCTAATGTCTGAATTCTCCAGGGGGAGGCGTCTGAGGTAATGGAACAGGTTCTCAGGCTGGGAGAACTTTTACATTTTGTTTATATTATAAAGCCAATCATTATGCAAACTTTTGATCTGGGCCATTTGGGTGATTTAATTTATCATTATGATTTACGTAAAAAGGACACACACTCATGTGATAATAAATTGACAATTATGAGCATAGCGTTAGGTGTGTGTTTGTTGTTGAATGTATGTGTTTGTACTTATGTGTGTGTGTTTGCTGGTAGGTGTGTGTTTGTAGTTAAGTGTTTGTGTTTGTAGTTAAGTGTGTGTGTTTGAAGTTACGTGTGTGTGTGTGTGTGCGTTTGAAGTTACGTGTGTGTGTTTGTAGTTACGTGTGTGTGTTTGAAGTTACGTGTGTGTGTTGGTAGTTACGTGTGTGTGTTTGAAGTTACGTGTGTGTGTGCGTTTGAAGTTAAGTGTGTGTGTTTGTAGTTACGTGTGTGTGTTTGAAGTTACGTGTGTGTGTGTGCGTTTGAAGTTACGTGTGTGTGTCTGTAGTTAAGTGTGTGTAACGATGTTATGCAAATGGACCAGGATTACATATTCATCCACTTTACAACCATGACTGAATTCACAGGCACTAGAGTATGACATTCCAACTACCCACCTACCCACCTACCCATCTACACACCTACCCACCTACCCATCTACACAACTATCCACCTACACACCTATCCACCTACTCACCTTATCACCTACCCATCTACACACCTACCCACCTATCCACCTACACACCTATCCACCTACTCACCTTATCACCTACACACCTACTCACCTTATCACTTACTCACCTACCCACCTATCCACCTACTCACCTTATCACCTACAGACCTACCCACCTACCCACCTATCCACCTACTCACCTTATCACCTACAGACCTACCCACCTACCCACCTATCCACCCATTCACATACCCCCCTACCCACCTAATCACCTACTCACCTATCCACTCACCCTCCTACCCACCTACCCACCTACCACCTACCAGCTACGCAGCAACCCACCTTCCCACCTTCCCACCTACTCACCCATCCACCTACCCCCCTACCCACCCCCTTACCTAATCACCTACCCACCGACACACTTATCCAACTACCCACCATGGGTATCTCTGTGCTTATATGTGCCACTGCATGCTGTATCTCCCGACTTTATTGGGATGCCACCACCAGGACAAGAACCCTGGCCACCGTGATACAGGTGTGCTGCGAGGCAGTGAATAAGGATATTGTGCAACTCAGAGGCCCCATACAGGCTGCTTTTTAACATACAAACCAAAAAATGTTAGAAGTATAAAATGTCATACATTGGAAGTATATTTACTGTATACTTCATTCATTGAAATCTGTAAATACTGGGCAGGTACTGTAAATCTTAGAGGTTTTGAATCTTATTATCCGCCAATGTAAACGTAGAATACTTTACTTAATGGTGGTGATGTGTCTTTTTCTCCCATTTCAGGCACCAAGGCCAAAGATGGTGTTGGCTCAGGTAAGATTATACTTTTTACTTCTTCATGTGACACCACCGGTAATTTCACTGTTTCAGTTAAACAAGCAACATTATTGTTTCAG
This sequence comes from Umbra pygmaea, assembly GCA_016801145.1. Classification (NCBI taxonomy): domain Eukaryota; kingdom Metazoa; phylum Chordata; class Actinopteri; order Esociformes; family Umbridae; genus Umbra; species Umbra pygmaea. Next base: position 7,527 of record JACXGM010025915.1, on the reverse strand, counting down.
GTTCACAGGTTCCTCTGTATCAGTGACATCACCTGTTAAACTGTAGCAGCTTTTAGTCCACATAATGTACCCAGAGCCTATACTGGCCAACTCAAATCATGGGCGACATATTGGATACCATCGTCAGATGACTCTACAGTGTAACCCTATGGGGCGGATATGCTGTCTTGAAATAAATCGTTTATTTTCAATATAAACAGGCACATACATGTTATTATCAAATTTTGTCAATATGTAAAAGGCTCTTATGGAAATATTCCAGTGCATATTTACCTTCCATATCGTAAATGGGCCTCTAAAAATGCTCATTACAGTGAATGACCATGTCGCCTAATAAGTCTCTGAGCAGTGTTAGCCTTTTCCTCTTGAGTCCCGACGTAACCTTTCATAGTTCATCCACCGTCTAGGACAGGTTAAACTTACTCGATGGCGAAAATTATTGTAACTGTAACTAGTGCTGCAATGTAATGTACTGCATTGTTAGACTATTATTATTATCAACAGACATTGATAAACCCTTCCCCTATTGTAGCCTAAAAAAACACATTCATTTCAAATACAGCTCCCTCACGTTTTGCCTTTCTGGTTCATGGAGGACCTTGTGAAATTTTTTTCCTGTGTTTCCCGGTCTTACATTGCAGCCAAACGTGCAACATTTGGGAATTTTTTCAGTGATTTATGTAATTTAAATAATTGATTACATTTTACCACTATTCCCTGCACTATGTCAATGGGAATAAGCTGAATGTTGGGCTCCAACATGGAGTCTACGACACACGTGGCCACCTTGGAACCAATTGCATAACGGGATAGCTTAGAACACTCTATTCCCTAGTTGGCCATATATGGCTCTGACTGTACCAGGTTTAGATGGGCCCCTAGTGGCCAACCAAGGTTTTACAGACCTGCAATATCAGCTATGTGTATTGATTGGATTAACATACATTTATCTTCTGCTTTTGAGTTGGAGATGTGTGGGGGGTGGAATATTGAGTCAATTAGGGTCAACTAGAATCAATTACAGTCATCTGGTATGAAGTAAGGTAACTAGGATGAATTAGCGTAAACTAGGATGCATTAGGGTAAATTACGGTAAATTTAGGCAAACTATGATCAATTATGGTCAACCAGGATAAATTAGGGCCAACTAGCATCAATTAGGGTAAATTAGGAAGTATTAGGGTAAGTTAGGATCAATAAGGGTCAATTAGGATGAATTCGGGTAAACTAGGATAAATTAGGGCCAATTAGGATAAATTAAGGGCCAATTAGGATAAATAAAGGGCCAATTAGGATAAATGAAGGGCCAATTAGGATAAATGAAGGGCCAATTAGGATAAATGAAGGGCCAATTAGGATAAATAAGCTCTAACTCAAGTCATTTTTTTGTTGCAGCTAAGGACCTTGCTGGTGGAGCCATGGGGAACATCGCTGCTGCCACCGGATTGGGCAAGAAAGAGGAGTTCCCATCTGATATCAACGTATGACTAACACACACCACACACACACCACACACACACACACACACACACACACACACACACACACACACACAACGAACACACACACCAAACACACACAAACACATGCACAAATTTTGTCAGGCTTACCAATGAGTAAACTACTGTGAGAGAAGAGACTTTTAGTCCCTCTAAAGGAAGAAACAGAGCAGTCCCAATTTCTGTAAGCTGTCCAATTGCTGGCCGATGGTGGAGTGTGACTTTGTGACCCCTGCCGATGTACCAAGAGCTCTGCCAAATGTCAAATCTTTTTCCCCTGCTCCGCAGAGCTGAGCCAAAAACAAAAAAATGATGAAATAGTCTTTGACTAGCCTGTGACAGGCTCATTCAGACAGCTACAGGGAGGTGTACGTCATTGGTCACAAAAATATTCAGGTGATTCAAAATTGGACACAAATCTGATACATGTGTATTGTCAGAACGGTCAAATCTGATCTATTTGTCCAAAAGTGCGTCTTCAGTCAATTTCTGTATGACATTTTGTCTAACAACTTAACCATAAAATAGACCACCAGTTCAGACTAAAATTTGTGGAGTCTCGTAACTATGACAACTACCATTGCAATGGATGCGGTCAAGGATAATGGAAGGTACTGTGTGGGGAACAGAACACTGATGGTGTCATTGGCAAACAGTCAAAATCTATAACAATCACATTCTTTAAACCATTGTTTATGATATGTACTTATTTGAACATTTACAAATGGTTCTTCTTAGGTTGAAAAAACTTGACTGCTAAATGCTACAAGCAATTTATATCAGTTATTAGTGTAGCTAGAATATGTAAATCAAGGTGTAAAAGTTGTTTTGAGCTGTAATGCAGTGGATAGTTGATGATGACATGAACGTACAGTATAATGAAGTTGACATCAGACACAGATTTACCTCAACAGTGTCAAATACACATCTTAATAAGGGGCAGTGAATAGGGAGATCAGTATTATTGTGATATCTGCACCGTTTGGATAGTTCCTCTAAGCTTAGACCTCAATATCTGAATGTAGACAAATCAAATTTTGTCACTTGTAGATGCTGTTTGAGCAGTCAGTATTCAGCATCTTTTTTATCAAATGTAATGGATTTGAGCATTAAGAACTGTAGTGAACAAAGTCTTAATCAACATTACTGTCCAGACAGTAGGATCCTCTCGTCTTCTTCTCACCCCTTCTCGACCTGCCTCACCCCTCCTCTCCTCGTCTCATCTCTCCTCATCTGTGTGTTTGGTGTATGTGCCATGTTTTCTCAAATATGGCGGATGGGTTGCTTTTGTCCTTCTTTGACATTGTTACTAGCTGTCAACGTTTACGCAACGTATCCAGCATGACTCATTCTTACTCGAAGCCCAGGCCTCTTCCTTCCTGAACCTTGACCTGCACCGCTGTGCTCTGTTATTCCTCACATTTTTCTAGAGGGAGTATTAAAGCCTATTTAATGACAGTATTTCTGTATCTGGTCACTGTGAATATTAATGTGTCTATGTATTTTGTCCCAGGCTGTGACTATTATGGGGCTATAATAAGATCAAGAAATATAGTTTTTACAGCTTCATAAGTGGGTATATGAAAGAGGATGTGGCCTAACGTTCTCACCTACGAAATTCTTTACAGTGCCCCTATTTTGTTTACAATTTCCTGGTCCTTGTGACTATTCCAGTATGTCTGTATCTGGTCCTTTTGACTATTAAATTATCTCTGTTTCTGGTCCTTGTGACTATTGCAGTGTCTCTGTATCTGGTCCTTGTGACTAATGCAGTGTCTCTGTTTGTGATTATCTCAGCCAGGTGTGTGTTAACCTAACCATCCACTTTTATCATACTGTATATCATCCTAAAAGCCTTATGTTAGGGGCCATGCGTAGAAATATCATTTTATACCTGTTGTGGTTTTCTTCCCTTAACCTGGCCAGGTGTACTATAATCCTACTGTACCTGGACTCTTACACTCTCTGATGTCAGAGTGATCCTCAGAGCAGCGTATTACACTAATCTAGCTAATCTCATGCTAAAAGCCTTAAACAAGCACAGACAGAGTGGTTAGGTTTGGGTGGGAGGTTGTTAATATATAATGGGAGGGATTATAGTGAGGTAGGAGAGGCTAGAGTAGGTGGGTTAGGGTGGGGTGTGCGGGTCTAAAGTGTGGTGGGAGGGTTAGAGTAGTGTTAGTGTTTAGAGTGGGGTGGGTTATGATGGGCTGGACTGGGTTAGAGTGTTTAGAGTTGGGTGGGTTATGATGGGCTGGACTGGGTTAGGGTGTTTAGAGTGGGGTGGGTTATGATGGGCTGGACTGGGTTAGAGTGTTTAGAGTTGGGTGGGTTATGATGGGCTGGACTGGGTTAGAGTGTTTAGAGTGGGGTGGGTTATGATGGGCTGGACTGGGTTAGAGTGTTTAGAGTGGGGTGGGTTATGATGGGCTGGACTGGATTAGAGTGTTTAGAATGGGTGGGTTATGATGGGCTGGACTGGGTTAGAGTGGCCATGGGTAGGGTAAGGTGGACTGGAAGGGCAGGGATTGTTGTGGGCTGGGAAGGGCTATAGTGGGGTGTAGGGGTTATAGTGGGGTGGGAGGGGTTATAATGAGGGATAATTGTAATACTATTATATTAGTATATATAGTCTAATACAGTAACATTCAATGCAATGAGAAATGGTTTTCAACTGGTGGAACGTTTGGTGGAATAAATAAATTAACCTAGGGGTCTTTCAGTGTAATGTGTTTTCATACTGGGCTTCAAACCGTGACCTCTTGGTCCAGGAAGCTGTTCTGAAAAGAAACAGTGTAACTACCCCAGTGCAGACTGAATGTGTGTCCCAAATGGTCCCCTATAACATTCAGTATTCATAAGGTACCAAACTGAGTAGGGCTCTTTAAAAGCAATAGGGTGTACAGAGCCAGATAGGGCTTCATGCTAACTTAGTGCCCCATAAAGTAAGCTGGGTATGGTTGAGATCCATCCTGTCATTATATGGTTTACCAATGACCAAAAACAACATGAAGGCCTAAAAGATAGCACAATATTTCCTGGGGGGTCTAGTGAAAACTTATGCACTACAAAGCGTATGAACCTAATACAACATATAGACAGAAGCGTGTGGACACCTGACCATCACACCCCTATGAGCTTTTTGGACATCCCATTCCAAAACCATTTACATTAATATGGATTAATATGCCCCCCTGCTTTGCAGCTATAACAGCTGCCACTCTTCTTCTAGGGCTTTCCACAAGATATTGGAGTGTCAGTGGCCCAGATCATTATTAATGCTAGTAGAGGTTTCCACGCACTATTGGCCATATTGGCCATACAGTGTATCTGTAACACTAGGATTATAGCCTTCTCTTCACTCAGACCTAAATGTCCTAATTAGTGCTAGAGATATCGACAGTAACCTGAGGGTGGGGTTTAGTAAAGGGGAGTGATCTTGATGACTGTTAGTTAGCAAAAGTGACCTAGTAGTGGGACTTAGTAAAGAGGAGTGGTCTAGATGACAGAAAGTTAGCAACAGTAACCTTGAGGTGGAGCTTAGTAAAGGTTAGTGATCTTGATGAATGTATATTTATTTATTTAAACAGGTAAGTTGACTGAGAACAAGTCCTCATTTGCAGCATTGACATGGGTAGGTCAAACAAAACAAAATGTACAGAAACAAGCAAAACAAATAAATACCAATGTAAATGCAAGAAGAAAGCAACACAATCACACAAAAAAACAGATAATAATAAAATGATCTTCAAATAAACCTCTAAAATGCCCTAAAGGCACCAGTTCCTCCAATTTAAAAGTACATTGTAATTAATTCCAAATGTGAGGGGCAAAATAAATAAAAGTCGATCTACCCAATTTAGTGGAGATCTTAGGGAGCAGTAGCTAATGATAGCTATCCCTGAGCTTGGGTTTGGTAACCTGTCCCATTTGTTTTCGAGCCATGGAAGCCTGGTTATGACATCCAACCACAAAATATTTACTCTGCACACATGCGGAGTAGTCACCTCTTGTAGAGTTCTTACACTACTAGGTGAATTCCCATGACCGTTAAAACGCAAAAACACTGTTATAAACATAATTTGAAAACAACACTCTATCTAGCCTACCTGCATTAACTCTGGTCGCCCCTTTAGAGGTAGAAACAGTAACCTGGGGTGGGGTTTAGTTAAAAGAGGAATTGTCATGATGAGTGTAACATCCACTAGTTCTGCTCTTAAGACCCAATAGCTAGCAGAAAGCCATATTACCTGGACACAGTGCGGAACAGCTCAGTCTCTGCTAGGAACAGCATATTTCACCAACCCTAAAGCTAGCTGCTGCTAGGGACAGCAGAGATCACCAATCCTAAAGCTAGCTGCTACTAGGAACAGTATTTAGATCACCAACCCTAAAGCTGGCTGCTACTAAGGATAGCAGAGATCACCAACCCTAAAGCTAGCTGCTACTAGGAACATTAGAGATCACAAATCCGAACGCTAGCTGCTGCTAGGAACAGCAGAGATTACTAACACTAAAGCTAGCTGCTGCTAGGAACATTAGAGATCACAAATTCTAAAGCTAGCTGCTGCTAGGAACAGCAGAGATCACTAACCCTAAAGCTAGCTGCTACTATGGATAGCAGAAATCACCAACCCTAAAGCTAGCTGCTACTAGGAACATTAGAGATCACAAATCCTAAAGCTAGCTGCTGCTAGGAACAGCAGAGATCACTAACACTAAAGCTAGCTGCTACTAGGGATAGCAGAGATCACAAATCCTAAAGCTAGCTGCTACTAGGAACATCAGAGATCACCAACACTAAAGCTAGCTGCTACTAGGAACATCAGAGATCACCAACCCAAAAGCTAGCTGCTACTAGGAACAGCAGAGATCACCAACCCTTAAGCTAGCTGCAACTAGGGATAGCAGAGATCACAAATCCTAAAGCTAGCTGCTACTAGGAACATCAGAGATCACCAACCTTAAAGCTAGCTGCTACTAGGAACAGCAGAGATCAGCAGAGATCAATATAAGACGTGGTTAATGTTTTTAAAAGTTTGCCATTTGTGTGTGTGTGTTCGTGTGTGTATGCGTTTGTGTGTGTATGTGTGGTTGCAGCCGGAGGAATATGGGCAGGAGGCCATGGAAGGAGAGGCCCAGGGTGAACAGCTGGAGGGAGAAACATACGACGACAACCAGCAGGTAGGAACAAACACACACACAGACAGTCACACAGACAGACACACAGACACAGATACAGACACATACACACACACACACACAGACACATACATAATATACACATACAAACATACCAAACACACTACACACACACATATACATACTACACACACTACACAAACACACACATATGTAACACACACAGTACACATAAACACTACACACACACACAGACTACAAACACTGAAATTGAATTTGTTTTATAATATTTGTCTGATTGTTTATATTATATCAGCAAGAAATTAAATTCCATCTATGAAAAAAGTGTATAGATTATTTCAAACAATCTGTGCATCTGCATACATACCTATATTGATGTGTGAAGAAACAGATGTTCTTTTGAGGGGGGGGGGCTGCTCTCAAACTTTAACACCCTGAACTGAAAGGATTTGTTTTTCTGGGGCAAAACACACCAACAACCAAATCATTAAACTAAAACCCCAAAATCACCAGGGAACTGATGTTAAATCAAAGAAACTCATATCATAGCAACGGTTCAGAATTAATTATATGGGTTATTAACTAATACATTCTGCCCCCGCAGTAATAATTCAGCACACAAATCAATTATATGAAAAAATACATTACATTTAAACTCATTTTGTAAGTGAATCTGCTCCAACTATTGTACATTTGACAGGATTGTATTTTATGAAAACATGTTGACATTCCTTCTGTGTTATTAGCTCTCCACCTTTCTCTCTCTACCTCGCTACCTCTATCTCCTCTTGTCTCTCTCTCTCTCTCTCTCTCTCTCTCTCTCTCTCTCTCTCTCTCTCTCTCTCTCTCTCTCTTTCTCTCCTCT
>JACXGM010025913.1:0-15100 GCA_016801145.1 Umbra pygmaea | reverse complement strand
ATTACTGTTGTGTGCCATATTTAAAGTTGCCAGCAGGTGTCACTGTCGAGTCAAGGTTTCGAAACGTTTCACGACGCCTCGAATCACATGTAACGGAATTTAACTGTCAAGTAGAAGTGTCGAAACGTTTCACGAAGCCTCGAAACAAATGGTTCAATTGTCTCAAATGTTTCAAATGCCTCGTTTTAACCATCACTACCATCAACTTGAACTCCTTCCATTTTCTAATAATTGCGCCAACAGTTGATGCCTGCTCACCAAGTTGCTTGCCTATTGTCCTGTTGCCCATCCCAGCCTTGTGCAGGTCTACAATTTTATCCCTGATGTCCTTACACAGCTCTCTGGTCTTGGCCATTGTGGAGAAGTTGAAGTGTGTGGACAGGTGTGTTTTATACAGGTAACGAGTTCCAACAGGTGCAGTTAATACCGTTAATGAGTGGAGAACAGGAGGGCTTCTTAAAAAAAAAATAACAGGTCTGTGAGACCTGCAATTCCTACTGGTTGGTAGGTGATCAAATACTTATGTCATGCAATAAAATGCAAATTAATTATTAAAAAATCATACAATGTGATATTCTGGATTTTTGTTTTAGATTCCGTCTCTCACATTTGAAGTGTACCTATGATAAATCATTACAGACCTCTACATGCTTTGTAAGTAGGAAAACCTGCAAAATCAGCAGTGTATCAAATACTTGTTCTCCCCACTATACGTGAGGATGCTGTTTATTGATTACATACAGCTCGGCCTTCAACACCATTGTGCCCTCCCTACTCATCAAAAAGCTCAAGGCCTACAACCCTCCATTGAGCCATGGCACAATATTTTTACTGTACATGAAATTACAGCTGTGACAAATTTACATGTGACAAATACATTAAACTTGACTTACATAATAGCCAGCATTTGGGGGTCCACATGGGATTTAGGTTACTAAAATAGATCATCTCTCCTGCCACGTCGTTCTACAATGACTCCTTGTGTTCAGATCGGGTGCCTGTAAATTTAATCGCGGAAGTATAGTCTGAAAAAGTAATCATCGCTTGCATGATCTGACCAATTAAGCGGTGCTTGAAGTACGCTGTACCGGGATAAATTTGTTTTACGATGTAGTATACCAGGAAACTATGTTGCATACCAGCAATTCCCATAAACACCCGGCACGCTTTATTGTCAATATCCAATGACTAATTACATGGACCGGTCTGTTTCTTGGACAGCCTATTGCCTTCCGCATCTTCTGGATTACCGTCACTAAATGCCCTCTGGGTAATGAAGTTTCGCTCTTGATTCAAATTGTATTAACCACTATCAAACCAACTTTTGCTGAGAACCCCTAAAGTTCATTTCCCAGGATGCACTGATGCAATACATACCCCACATTTTCGAAAAGTCGTTCAGTGGAGCTAAACATTTTATCAATTAGCTTAACTACATTGCTTAAATTTTAATTAAACATTTTAAGCGCAGCTCAGCTGTGTGTAAGATGGTGGGGATATGCGCAAATTAAGCATGAAATGTGCAACACACATTGGAACGCCTTCTTGAGTAAGGTGGCGCATACTTCCCCTAGATTCAAAGTGTCACGTGGAATCAAACAAGGATGCCCAAACTCGCCATATTTGTTTTTTCAATCCGAGCTCTACATGTCTCCAATATTTCTTTGGAAGGTATAACTCTGGCTGAATGAAGTATTATCCTTAGTCAACTGGCTGATGACACAACCATCTTCCTGAGAAATGTCTCCAGATTCCTCCTGCAATAGAGTTGATAAGAGGATTTTCACAAGGTCTCAGATTAATCTTAAGAAAATGTCAACTAATGGCAGTTGAAGAATGTGATGTTTCAACTATATTTGATATCCCTGTGAAGTATCAGGTTACATAAGTTGGAGCAATAATAACTAAAGACCAGAATATAAGAAGTCCATTAAATTTTAGCCCAATCCTTGAGAAAACAAAAAAGAAGTTAAACTCTTGGCAATAAAGAGACTTATCTTTGAGAGGAAGAATATTATTGACAAAAGCAGAGGTTAAATCCAGACTTGCTTATTTGGCTGCCTATTTAGAAGTTGATCGTGGGGTATCAACAAGAATTTACAATATGTTGTTTAATTTTGTGTGGAAAAATAACATTCATTTTGTCATAGTCTGTAAATAATGAACACAAATCAGTGCGGGGGCATATATTTTTTGGACTTTGCAACTTTAAACAACACTTTCAAAATCAACTGGTCAGACATCTCACAGGATCTCGCAGTAGCAGCCATCAGGTAAGTGTTATTTAAACATACTGCTACCGCAATCCCACGAGATCACGCACAGAGCACAACATGTATTGCCTAGCAGCTGAGAGTAGCAGCCATCAGGCAAGTGTTATTTAAATATACTTCTAGTGTACTTACAAACTTTGCAATGCCTCGTTTTATAAGTACAGAACCTATTTGTACTACTGAAAAAGTTTGACAACATTCCTTGCATTATTATTCGGGTTATTTACGAGATACAAACGTGGTTCCATTAGCGCCTACACTAAGCCATTCAGCTGATAGCTCTAACTCGACCAATGTTATAACAAGTAAAACCTAAGGGCGGTTGTTTGGCTCGAGGTCAAGGTGCAAAGGACCCTAGGGTTATATTACTCCGAACCATCACTTTAAGGCCAGAAGTGGCAGGCCATATAAAATATCAGGGAGGCAAAGGCGAAGGATGGTGAGAACGGTAAAAAACAACCCACAGACCACCTCCAAAGACCTACAACATCATCTTGCTGCAGATGGTGTCATTTTGCATCGTTTAACAATTCAGCGTACTTTGCACAAGAAGAAGCTGTATGGAAAATGATGCGGAAGAAGCCTTTTCTGCACACAAACAGAGTTGCTAGAGGTATGCAAACACACATTTGGACAAGCCAGCTTAATTTTGAAACCAAGATGGAGTTATTTGGTCATAACAAGGGGCGTTATGCATGGCGGGAAAAGAACACAGCGTTCCAAGACAAACACTTGCTACCCACAGTAAAATTTGGTGGAGGTTCCATCATGCTGTGGGGTTGTGTGGCCAGTGCCGGTACTGGGAATCTTGTTAAAGTTGAGGGTCGCATGGATTCCATTCAATATCAGAATTGAGAATAATGTAGAGGAATCAGTCACAAAGTTGAAGTTACGCCGGGGTTGGATATTTCAACAAGACAACGACCCAAAACACTGCTAAAAATCTACTCTGGCATTTATGCAGAGGCGCAAGTACAATGTTCTGGAAAGGCCATACCAGTCCCCAGACCTGAATATCATTGAAAATATGTGGGGTGATTTGAAGCAGGCTGTCAATGTTTTGCAAGGAGGAATGATCCAAAATACCTTCATTCAAAATCCAGACAGTCATTACAGGCTATAGGAAGCGTCTGAAGGCTGTTATTTCGGCTAAAGCTCAACTAAATATTGATGTGATATTTCTGTTGGGGTGCCCAAATTTATGCACCCGTCTAATTTTGCTTTGATGCATATTGCACATTTTCTGTTCATCCAATAAACCAAATTTCAGTACTGAAATATTACAGTGTCCTTTAGTTATTTGATAGATCCAAATGAAATTGCTGATCCAAACACCCAATTATTTATAAATTAAAATCATGGAAATTGTGAGTGGTGCCTAAACTTTTGCACACGACTGTACATAAATGTAAATTCAGGGGCTCTAAACCTTTCTTTCCTGTATTTGAGAGTGAGGTCACTGAATATTTGGTCTCCGTAAGATATTCAAGAATTGTAAAGCTCTGAAGACTGTGCAGATATATTCAACCCTCGTGACTAAATTATATTGGAACTATCCTAACTGATAGATGCAATGATTTGGACTGGTTACCAATTAGCCTTGCTAGACATGGTAAATTCCCTGGGATATGATTTATTTATGTATTTATTTTGTAGTTGTGTGTGTGTATGTGTTTCTATGTATCTGCAAATGTTTTCAATAATTTCATTCAAAAAAAAAAATATATATAGTAAATAGAATTTGGCATATGAATAACATGAAAATGTAAAATGTCATCTCGTGTTATCAATACGCAAAGGGATGAGATTAGGTTGGCTTGGCAAAGGGAAGATCTACAGATAAATCAGTTTATTACCAGGGCATACTGATGCCATTTCTGTAAGTTTGTAAACATCACATTCCTTATCTCTAACAGTATGTCACCCTGAAAAATGTTTAGTAATTGGTGAACCGCTACCATCAACAATCCAATCAGATAATATAACTGAATTATCTACTGTTTCTTAAATGTACAATATGCACCTTTTGTAGTTAAAGCAATAAATTAAAATAAGACATTAGTATGATTTCAATATGCTTGTTTACATACAGTAGGAAGTTAAATGACCTATGTATTTCTGAATCTAAAGCTTTTGCAGGCCTGCTAAAAATCACTTGTTCATAGCCACTCGCACAGTTAACTGCTTTCTAAATTTCTTTCAATGTCCCTCTACCCCTTTACAAAATAAACACACAATATCGTGAACAAAAGCAATATCTCATAGTATCATTCATAAACTGTAAAAATTAAAATGTGATACTTAATGTTTTTTATATATAGAGAACGTGGTCTGTAGCCTCCTATCAGGCATGGTGTCAGACAAGCTGGACCCATTCCAGTTTGCCTACATGGCAGGGCGGGGTGTGGAGGATGCAAGCCTCACACATTTAGACACTGTCACCAAAAACCTAGACACAGCACATCCACACACCAGGATTTTATTTATGGACTTTTCCTCAGCTTTTAACACTGTGAGCATTAACAAAATTTTATACCACCTCTCTGATCTTCAGGTTAATCCAACACTGACCCTGTGGACTAAAAGTTTTCTGCTGGACAGACCACAACAGGAGTCTTTTAATGGGGTTAAATCAACCAAACTTATTTTAAATACTGGACTCCCCCAAGATTGTGTTTTATCCTCAATCCTCTTCTCTGTGTACACCAGCAACATTTTGTGTAACAGTGAAGGTATGGCACTTTTTAAATATGCTGATGACATTGCTGTGGTTGCACACATATCTAATACTGATGACCTAACTCGCTACCAGCAGGGAGTAAACAATTTGTCCCAAACTTTTGTTGAGCTCTCTTTGGAGCTCAACATTACAAAAACGAAGGAGTTATGCTGTGGAGGCAGAGACAAGACATCACCACTGTTCCAGCCTCTTAGCATCCAGGGTCAGGCAGTGGATCAAGTGCAGGTATTCAAGTACCTGGGCATAGAAATAGACACTTCCCTGTCCTTCTCACAACACACAGACACAACATACAAAAAAGCACAACAACGTCTCCATCTGCTGAGGAAACTTAGAACTTTTCAGATCACCTCCTTGCTGATCTGAAAAGTTCTAAGTTTCCTCAGACAACAACGTCTCCATCTGCTGAGGAAACTTAGAACTTTTCAGATCAGCAAGGAGGTGTTAACTTTGGTTTACCGCTCCCTCCTAGAATCCTCCTTCAACATCTCTATCTGGTATAATCAACTCACCATTAAACATAAAACAAGACTCTCACGTATAGTGAGTCATGCTGCCAAAATAACTGGCTCCCCCCTTCCCCCCCTATCTGAGCTGTACAGGCGCTCAGTGATCAGGAAAGCCAACCTGATCACAGAGGACCCCTCTCACCCCCTCCATCACTCCTTCCAGCTATTACCATCAGGCAGGCGTTTTAAGGTACCACTGGCCTGCAAAATCACCTACAAGAAATCCTTTATCCCTTCTGCCATAGCCATACTGAACAGTATAAAATGAACATTATAGTCAGCTGATGCCTCAGTACCCCCCCCCATGTCTTGTTTTTATATGTTTGTTTGAATGTCTCTTTGTGACTGGAGCCCTGTCAAAGAAAGTTTTCTGTAACCTATGTGTAACAGACAAAGTATTATCTTATCTTATCTTACCAGTTGATTCTTTTTCAAGCACTGGACTAAAGGCTTACGTGTAGGGGTGAACAGTGCGAAAAGCATCAGCGACTCAGAACACATGTACGGAGCTGCCGACAAGGCAGGATTAGAGAGGGAATTGGGAAGGGAGGAAAATCTGGGAAAATAAATTTAAAAATAAAAAATAGCCTGCATTTACAGCTGAACTTACGATATTCATGCACCTCTTATATGGAAGCAGGAAATAGAAAACATTTCTTTAAACATGATCATATAATTTAACACACACAAAAACCAAGAGAAAATGAAATAAAACAGAATTAAAATACAGAAAAATGTACACATACTTTCAGGTGTTTATTATAAAAGCAAATCCTTTACTGAAAAATAATACTCCAATGGAACAGATTATTTTAATTTAAATTTTATTTAACCAGGAAGACATATTGAGACCAGGTCTCATTTATTAGTGTGCCCTGGGAACAAAACCCCGAAAATGGCACACATACATACATACATACACAATCAGTTAAAACAAACATTCCTCACTACAAAAATCCTTAGCCAGTACACTGAATTTACCTAACGGCACTAAGGCATCTAAATTAAGTACTGATTGGATTCCATTTGACACAAGAGGTGCTAAACATGAAAAGCAAATCTACTGAGCTCAGTGTTTAACGAGACACTAATGTTAACCCACCCTGTGATGTTGTGTTATAATCTGAATTTGTAAGCTCCAAGAGAAAAGACATGTAAGTTGGAAGCCTGTAGAGAAGTGCTTTATAAACAAACAGAGAAGCGCAGTAGTCTACAAGTCTTTAAAGAGGTCTAGCCAACATCAACGCAAGGATTCAGTGTTGAATATTAAAACGATCAAATGAAGAGTCATAAAAAGAAGAGCATTGTGATAAACAGAGTCAAGGGATCTCAGAGTCGGACCGATGCAATATTGTATACAGTATCACCATAATCAAAAACAGGGAAAAATTAACAATTAGCTGGGAGAAGCAGGGAGAAGCATGATTTATTTCTATAATGATTTAGATTTAGATTCACATATATTTTCACAATCCATAGAAAACAAATAATCTTACAGCCTTTTCACATGGAATAGTTCTTAGCACTGGGCTATTAAAGCATATGCTATATACCAAAACCCTGGGCTAAGAGAAAAATACACCACAACTAAGATTTCATCTATGACATTTAAAATAAATAAACATTTTTATTTCTGGGTAAAAACTGAACAAATCATGATGAAAGGTTTGTTTTGTGTTGCACCAATTCAGTTGATTTGCTGTGGTTTTGGATTAGAGGTAATAGGAATATACCACTACAGTATACAAATTACTCTTAGTACACATATGAAGAGTTTTTTTTTCTTCTCTTCAAAAAGCTGAAGGTAACTTCATACAGAATTTAGAATATATTAATGTCAATATTTAATGCAGTCAAATGTTTTTTGACCAAACACATATATGATAATTAGTAACCCACTAGTGCATTTTCAGTTTATTCTTTCAATGTACATATTTACCAAAAGGTTCCAGCTTTGTTTGTTCCAATAAACACAGTTTGGAAAGTCTCTGGTGTTTCCATATTTACTTGTTTTTCTGTAATGCATAGAGGATGAGGATAATAATTCTAACGTGTGTAATACTCAGAATTTGCAGTTGCAATCAAAATTATTCAACCACAAATGCTAATCAGGTTTATTGTCAAAATATACAGACTTTCAGCTGACTGCAGTGAACAAATCAAACAAACGCAATTGAAATAGCTCAACACAATGAATGCATCAAGTGGTTTCCCCAAATCCAACTGAAATTGCAACTCATAATGACTTCTGCATTATCACAATTATTCAACCCCCTGAACAGAATCTCTCACAACAGCACAAATATGCGAAGGAGATGTTGTCAAGCAAACCTGATGCAAATAATCAAGGGCTTCATTAGTTGCACCAGGTGTGCTTGAGCTGGAACAAGTGAAATACCTGAACTTGCAAGGGGATTGTTGAGTTTCACACTGGATTGCATGTGAGAAATATGTCTAAGTCAGAAGAATGATCCAAAAAGACAAGAGATCATTGCCCTTCACAAACACAAAACAGGATAAAAACAGATAGTAAAAGCACTGAATGTTTCCAGACACCGTTGGAAGCATAGTTTGGAAGTTCAAATCGAAGAGAACGGTGGTTACACCACATGGAACTGAGGTTTCAGTGAGCACAGCAAGTTGCGTACTAAACGCAGGTTTCCATACCAGAACTCCAAGACGTACACCACTACTGACCCAAAAGCACAAGAAACTTTGGGTCCATCATGCTCAAAACATTTTGGCACGGTGGATCAGCAATATGTCTGGAGGAAGAAGAATGAAGCATCTGCTGACAAGAACACTCTGCCCCCAGTCAAGCATGGTGGTGGCTTGGTGATGCTCTAGGGCTGCACGCATCCTCTAGATACGTTTGTGCCGATACGATATGTATTGCAATTTTTACGATTCTTGCGATTCTGAATGTTTGGCAAATCAATATTTTGATTTTCTCACTTTTCTTAAAGTGATGGTTAGGAGAAATATAACCCTAGAGTCCTTTGCACCTTGACCTCGAGCCAAACAACCCCCCATAAGCTTTTTTCCGTTGTTATAACATTGGTCGAGTTAGAGCTATCAGCCGAATGGTTTAGTGCAGTCACTAATGGAACCAAGGATGTATCTCGTAAATAACCCCGCTAGTAATGCCTGGAATGTTACTAAACGTTTACAGTAGTACAAATAGGTTCTGTACTTATAAAAAAGGCATTGAAAAGTTTGTATGTACACCAGAAGTATCTTTAAATAACACTTGCCCGATGGCTGCTACTCTTGGCTGCTAGGCAATACATGTTGTGCTCTGTGGGGGATCTTGCGGGATTTTACGGGATCGCGGTATACATATGCATACTAGTAAACTAAGGTATATTACAACTATATTATGTATCATTTATTTTTCATTTAAGCCTATAGTACATTATAGTAATTAAGCATCAACATACACCTCTAGCTGGCTCCAGTTTGAACTTAAAAAAAAATAACAAAAATGTCAGTATCAGCATTTGGATCAGTAATATTTGTACAATCACTCAAATAAACTGCACTATCAGTACAGGTATTAAAAAGCATCATGTCGAACTTGGGAAAAAGTTGTATTGCTTGTTTCCTGTCTAAAAAAGAGATATTCGAAAAAGAGACGGACAACCAATCTTATTTCTGTTTTCAAGCGGGTGCTTAGCTTGTATTACCCACAATGCACGATGCGACCAATTGACAACGTATGGGTAATAAGATGCAAGTGAATATAGAGAGGTTAGTATCTGTCTTAAAGCCGGGAGATGGTGAAGAACACGCAAACTGCCTTGAAGTGTATTATTATGAACACACAGTGTTGTGCTTCCAGGAAATGTAACTAAATACTTTGTCATTACCATATTGACAGATGAATGTGTTCTAGATCTTTTGACTGCTTTGCTTACTTAAAAATATACTAACAAAATATTGATTTTGGGGTTTGAGAATCAATACTAATATTGTCAAATTTAGTATTGCGATACATTATATTTTTTCTCCCATCCCTGCAGCATGTGAAAAACCTGCAGCATGTGAAATACATGACAGATTCATTGAAGTATCAGGAAATCCTGGAAGAAAACTTCATGCTGGCTGTTTGGAAGCTGAAGCTTGGGCGTGATCGGACCTTCCAACAGGACAATGATCCCAAGCATACCTCAAATTCCACCAAGGCTTGGTTGCAGAAGAAGTCATGGAAGCTTCTACAGTGGCCATCACAGTCACCTGTCATGAACCCCATAGAAAATCTCTGGTGGAATTTGAAGAAGGAGGTTGTAGCTCAAAAACCCAACAATATTGCTGAACTGTAGGACATTGCTCATGAGGAATGGGCTAAGATTCCTCAGGAACGCTGCCAGAGGCATGCTGTCTGGCTATGCATCTCGTTTGCTGCAGGTCATAACAGCAAATTGGTGCTTTACTAAATACTAAAGATGCTTGCCATGAAGGGGTTGAATAATTTTGAAACTGGAGTTGCATTATCAGTTGCATTTGCAGTTGAATTTGCAGAACCACTTGAAGCATTCATTGTGTTGAGCTATTTCAGTTGTTTTTGTTTGATTTGTTCATTGCAAACAGCTGACAGTCTACATTTTGACAACAAACCTAATTTGCTATGGGGGTAAAATCATTTTTGACTGCAACTGTACATAATACACATTTGTCTGGAAATATAATTTTGATATTTAGGCAAGATAGTTGGGAAATTATTTTGGGAAGCAATAATACAAACATTTATTCTAAGATAAGACATTTGAAAAAGAAAGCAAAACCTTCACTAGTACTTTACTGCATTAGAATCCACTGTGAAATGTTTTTGCTTTCCTTTTCAAGCTGGGGAATGTATCTAGATACATATTAGTTACATACAACTACTGCGTCTGACAACATTTATGAAAGCACACTTACCTTTTCAGCAACATTGGACCCTACAAATACAGAAAAAAGGCATTGAGATTGACACACAAGAAATGGACAGTATACAATTCTGGAAGTAGAGTTAATATGTACAGTATATTTATTATTTATCTTGGTTCAGAATGATTTACCAGAGCTGCTGAATGTCCAGGAGACAACCTTGATCAAACCATAAAGACCTAGGGCCACAGCAACCATCGCCATGGAGTCCTCAATAGAGGGACTACTGACACCTAATAGGAGTAAAACGACATCAAGATCGGATGCTTCAAATCTCATGTTCATCTTAGAAATGTAACTGAATCAACTGTTAGCCATAAATGACAAGTAAATATCTGTAATTTATAATTATGACAACCCTAACAACTAGTATCATATTCCTCTACTCAGTCATAGCTGAATCAGTGATTTGGAACCTAAATTTAATTTTTCTATAATGTCTCACCGATGACATTGAGGGTGACCCCGGCCCGTCGGGATCCTCCAGGGTGGACGGCCACACAGGCGACCTCCCCGCCACGGCCCAGGTCCAGCTTGGCAGAGTCCAGCTGCAGACGGGTGGTCTGACTGTAGGTGCCGTCCGGGCCTTGCCTGTGCCCCGTCACACTACCCTGGCCCAGGGGCCTGACCTTGCCATCTGCCTCTGTTAACTCCCAGTGGAACTCAAGGGAGAGGGGGAAGAAGCCTGACGCCTCACACTGAACCGTCACCACCTGACCAGGCACAGAGAGAGGCAGCGGCGAGGGGTAGATGGAGAGAGATGGAGGCTCTGGAAAGATACAAAAAGGTATAAGAGGAATTAGGTTTTTATGATTAATATGTACTGTTAGAAGAATGGATGTTGACTGATAGCTAGCTACAACAATGATCATGTCAAATACATATTAGTTGACATGCTACCAAACATCTCTATAAAAACAACACCTGACATTTCAATATCATTAACATTCATCCTTCCTTACCCACTATTTCCAGCTCTACAGCCACCTGGGCCAGAAGATAGGGCAGATACACTGTACAGATGTATGTTCCTGTGTGACGCACTTGAGCTTCCTGCAGAGCCAGTGATGCGTTTCCTGTCTTGTGCAATGCTGTAAAATCTAGCGCCGCCCCCTTTTCTTGGGTCTCAGCCAATCTGTCATTTTTGCCGTCGTAGGCCAGGACGAGACGACCGTCGCCACGGAACTGGTAGCGCCACTCTACAGCAAAACCAGAGCCAGAGAGAGGGGACGAGGCCTCGAACCAGAAACCACAGTCCAGAACCACCGGTTCCCCGAGTCTGGAACGGACTACAGGTGTTCTACTGGACACACTGAGCATCACTGGGAGTGACAGAAACATTACAAATTAAACTACTGTGACATCACTGCTTTTTATTTGTATTAAATGTGTGTTGTTTAAATTTAATTAATCAATATCTATGTGGTGATGGTAATGGTTAAACAGCAGTTAAACCCCTGCTAAAGACGAGTGGATTTCCATTTCAATCATTGGCTCTTTACCAGTTGGTTCCTTGGTTGCTGTGGAAGCACGCATGACACTGGAGAGGCCCAGCTGTCCATCAAGGCCCTGCAAAGCAGCAGAGTACCAGTCAGCTTGCAGGTAGATGGGGCTGTGGGCGGAGTCTGTGAGTGAAAAGGCCCATTGGACAGTAGAGGGCTGGGGCAGGAAAGGGTTGATCTCACACTGGGGCTTGTGGACTGAGCCCTCTGGTGGGTGAAGAGAGGAACTGCAGAAGGTGGCTGATGGGTCTGAAGAGAGATGATGGATGTTTACTTAATAGGAGTTAATCTTACAACCTCCAAAACAATATTAAAAACAAAAAATAAAATGTTGCTCTATGAATAAATGTATAGAAGAATTGACTGGCCACTGGCTGGCCATTGGAATTACTGAAGAATAAAGAGGTCTGATCCATTTCAACATTAGATTTATATTTTAATCATTTAGAAAACACTGGACTGACAGTCAACACAGTGGCATGCCCTGGAACAACTTAAGCTGAATGCACCTTGCTTAAGGACCCCATGATATTAGTAGTATTAATCTTCCAACTACAAGTTTGACTTCTGAAACACTGAGCTATCTGATGCATTATATGAAAAGGTGCTGACCAGTGATGTAGTAAACTCTATCAGGGTTGATGTCTGCAGATGGTCTCTGCTCTAACTCCGTTCTTTTCCTCTCTGGGTCTGTATTGATGTAAAGTAGTGACTTCTCCTGGCTCATTGCAGCAGGGAAGCCCCCACTGCGACCAGGTTTCTCCTGAACAAACCAGCACTCCAGAACTGGACAGCTGGTCCCATAGACTAAAAGACAGAAGGATGATTGAGTCCAGAGATGGAAGGCTACATGAGTCTCTAAGGACATACATAATCAGGCAATTAAAAGAGCAAACCGAGACACTAATGATAATAGTTTAAATAAAATACAACATCTCAGTTCTGAAAAGTTTATTATTGAAATGCATGCATTCACATGCATACTAAATTCATCATAAGATGTTTTATGTATGTATGTATGTATGTATGTATGTATGTATGTATGTATGTATGTATGTATGTATGTATGTATGTATGTATGTATGTATGTATGTATGTATATAGTGCTTGCAATTTAAGTCTATGTAGTACAGTTGAAACAGGTATAATAATTATTTACCCATATTGACTATTCACCATAAAAGCTACATCAACATGTAAAAATGAAAGCATCGCCACAATCAGATTATGAAGATGTACCAGGGCATCTGAAAGGAAATTCGGTAAAAAAATTATTGTCTACTTTACCGTGCATAAAATATGTAAAAAAGATCAAGGACAGTTTGTAAATTGTTGAAATTTCGCCCATTTTAATCTTCTACTGTGTCCTCAACTGTTTTCGTGTAGTTTAAAGTTGTTTTCGCATGGATAAATAGTATTGTCTTTGGACTTCCCCTAACATTTCTTTCACTTTCATTTTGGAGACCGAGCCTGACATGCGCATAAAACACGCATTGCTACATCCGGATTTCGCGCAAGTACAGTCCCGCCCACAGCCGACTCTGGAAGTAAGAATACAATACATTTTCTCGATTGACAATTCGAGAATAAGTCATAAAATCGTAACCATCAATGGTAGACTTGAAACCAGCTACGACATGACTAAGCGATTGTATACGCTCATATAGACGCCAAAAGTTCATGGGGCACCAACCTTGTTTTGAGATAAATGTATTTTATTAGGGATGTTTTGGATAAGTAAACCAGCCCACGATCCCACAGTGATGCCTCTGATTGGTGGAACTCCGTGATGTCATGGAGACAAACCTGCGGTTACCATAGAAATGTTAACTGGTATCTTTGACAAGGTTGGTGGTCTTAAGTTTCTTTTATCATGTAACTTTTCACCTGAGAGGTTACCTATAAAGCTATCTAAATTCCACCACCAAGCTATCACAGCCTGGATGATGTGTTGTGTCCACAACTTTTCACCTCACAAGGCTTTACTCTGGAATAATAAAAACATTACTGTTAGGAAGAAATCCCTATTTCTCTCTAAATGGCATGAGAGAGGTATTGACTATTTATTAAATATCCTTGATCGAGATGGTTGTATTGTGTCTTATGAGCAATTTAAGAATGTCCATTGTTTTCCCATACATTTCAGAGATTTTAACTCCCTAACTAAAGCTATTCCGCCAGGTTTATTACAACTTATGAAATCACATTTGAGCTTTGGTGAAAAATCTACAGTAAACCCAGATTTAATTTGAAATGGGATTCAAATAACAGATAAGAAATGCAATAAACACATTCGGGAAACTTTTCATAATCAAAGGAAGATTGTTCCCAGAGGAAATTGCCTTTTGGGGTGCTTTAATCATGGACTCAAATTGGGAAAGGTCCTGTGTACTTCTGTAATAGAGTTAAAGTTTTAAGGAAAACAAAATTAGAAAAATGGGATTAATTAAATGGCATTCAATGAAATGTATTATTTCTTGTTAAAAGGCAATCTAAAGTTTATTCTATCATCTGTGTTCTACTTGTTATGTCTGTTATTCCAAAATTGATTATTTATGCCTCGGAGAACCTATAGGGGGCGCGGAGCTAGCCGGTCATTCAATACACTGACTGGAAGCGAACAACATTTCTCAGTGTGTATGTTTTTCATATCCCCCCTTTCAGGTATGAAAGTAATGTAACATAAGTTATCAGTGTAGTTACGAGGGTGGTGTATTCTAATGGGTGGCAGTATGTGTATTATATGTGTAAATTAAACAAAGCTTAATAATTAATTGAATACGAATTGTATATATGTTTTGAGTAAATAGAAATACTGTATAAAGAGTATAGGTACTGTACGGCGCGAAGCGCGTGCGTTTGTGTATTCTTGAGTGCGAGAATTAAAGGTACAATATGTAATATCATTCAAAACAATAACAAAATACATACTTTGCATTAAAAGCAAGCATCACTATACATATATTATATATATTTCTTAGTTGTGTACTTACATTATCCTAAATGTTTCCACTAACTTTCAAATCCAGAGAAATTTGTAATATAATTCGAAGACACGGGACGTTTCATTTTGTCGCCCGTAAATGGCGTCATATAACCTGTGACTACTCTAGTTGTTATAAGATCCAGGGAGCCGCCAAACATAAC
>JACXGM010025912.1:0-15100 GCA_016801145.1 Umbra pygmaea | reverse complement strand
CTCAAAGTGCTATACATCAATAAAAGTCAATATAGAAAAAGTGTAGAGTTGGAGAATATGCAGTAATTACAGAATGAAATATGGAAGACTATAATCATGGCCTATAATGTTGTTTGATCATTTATATTTAATTACAAAGTTTAGTGCATTTTAGTGCATCTGCTCGACTCAACAACAACTGTTTGCACTGCCTGTTTTGTTGCCTCTTTCGTGGTGGTCTTGCAACCTAAACAATTATGAAAATAGCCTACATCCATACACGAAAAATCTAAATACAATTGTAGTATACATTTTCCGCTAGAAATTCAATTGTTTTAAACTTTAGAGACAAAGCTTTCTTTATATGCCAGTTTCTGCTGTCAAGGAAGATGAACATTGGCCATGATTCCTGCTCGTTCCGTGGGGGTTCCTCCTGCCGTATTCTACACCTAAACCTGCGTTCTCTCCGGGGCGTTCCTGTGGATAGAAGTATGGAAGACTATAAAGTTGTTTGATGTTTTATATTTAATTACAAAGTTTAGTGCATTTTAGTGCATCTGCTCACCTCAACAAATCTTTGCGCTGACTAGATATAGACTTGAACCGTGTTTACAGACATTTAATATTTTATGTAGTTTTCATAATCATATAACTTCACTGGCATCCAATAGTTCTTTCATAAATCCCTCTGCCCTTTCATTTATGTCAGGCGTCATGCGAACTGAGCACACATTTTTTTTAGTTAGTGTAATAGGCTATATCCGACATGGAGAATTACATGTGTAAATGCAGCAACATTTGGCCAATTGTGATTTTAAAAATTTAAGGATTATGGTAGCAATGGAAACAACAAATACCCTACTTATAATACAAATATTATTCAATTATTTATTTTGCTACAACATGAGTGTAGCCTATGTAAAATGTTGAGTTATGAGAAGCAGCGTTTCGTTGTTGAAAAATAATCAGCGACAATTCTAAAACACATGATAGTCACTTTAGTTATTACATTATTGCAAAGACTAAAGTTAAAAGTATTTTACGACATGATACACATTATTTAGTTAATTCTCAGCCAGGGCTAAAGATCTTTGTCTGTGGTTATTGGCCATTGAGCCATTGAAAGCATTCATTCAGTGAGAGGTGCTTAGCGCCTTGGTTGCTAGGCGCCTGGGTACCAGATAATTGGCTGGGTACCAACGTTAGCCGGCGTCGGATTTTGGCGGTTTTAGTTGTAATTAGGGGTAAAAAAACATGGAAATCATTGATAAAAAGCTTTCTGTTTGAGATTTTTGAAATCGGACAACAGAATAAGGTAAAATAAACATATTTAGGAAAAGTCAAGGAAGGAGGAGGGTGTAGCTTTCAAAATCACAGATATATTTTAATTACAAACTCAAATGCCCGATGGCGTCGGTCTTTGGCGGATCTAGTGTTAATGAGGGTGATTCGTATGCTAATGACGCCGATGGGCGTCAGCAGTTGGCGGTTCTAGTGTTAAACAATATTAAAAATGTGTATAATGTTTTAATAACCCATACTTAATAATTAGATGTTTTATTAAAAACTCAGTTAAACATTTCTTGAATGGTCTTACGAAACTTTATGACACACTTTAAAATGATTGGTTTATAAAATTATTATGTGGTTTGTTCTTTATTGAGTTTGAACAGGCAGAGTGCAGTAGAGACCTAAACACAATGATTTAATTTCAACATGGAGAAATATGGCCTGGTTAAACAATGTGTTTCAACCCAGGAAGCAGGAAGCAGGTGTTCATCTTGCTCCCCTCCAACAGAATAATCCATGTTTTAAAACTTGGGGGGTCCACATGGCGTAGTGGGCTAAGTCGCTGTATTGGAGGACAGTTTACGTTACACCGGTCGTGATTTCAAGCCTGACCATGGGTTCTCTGCCAAATTGGCATAGCGCTGCCCGGGATTTAGGTTAGAGAAGTCAGAAGTATTTTTCTGCTGCATCGTTCTCCAGCAATTCCTTGTGTTCAGATTGGGCACCTGTGAATTCAATAGCAGAAGAAACATTGGTGAACGTAATCACCCTTTGAATGATCTGACTAAAGGCTTCCATGTTGGGTGAAGAGTGCGAAAAAATAATTGACGGCTTAAGCGACATATGGTTGGATGAACCATGTGGGCACGCCCCTTGTCATCGCACAGATCTGTACAAGGAGTTGCAGAGCTGCCAACAACACATGATACTATTTGTAAAAAATATGTGCTAAGGCTAGAGAAACAGATCTGACTGGCTAATTTCCAGGCAGCTGAGAAACCTGTATATCAGGCTCAACAGAAAGGCAAAGTCTGATTACTACATGAATACTCTGAAGGCCGCATTGACATACAGATAAATTCCAGAATCTTGAGACAAAATAATTTCCAAACTGTTTGTATTTAAACTGCCATGTCTCCAGAATGCAGTTGCACGTTTGTGAGTGTCATTCAGGAAGTTTTGACCTGGGTGCCTGAGCACTTTGCTCAGAAATCAGTCTAGCACATTGACTTACAGTGAAGAATTTCCCATCAATACACAGTCCTCTAGGGCTGTTGGCAATGCCCCAGGTGGTATCTTCCAAATTCCTCTTTTGCGCTACCTCTGGAGGTCGCATGGAATTTGAGAGAGATCCACAATTGCACAAAAGCACAATTGTGTCTCGTACCGACGTTGGCTCAAGTAGATTTGGAAAATGTTGCTGAAATCTATCGATATCTATTGTAGTGTAATAAGCTGCTTAATGATTGTTTCAGGAATCCAGCAAAACAGCAAATTCACTTAAGAACAATACGTAAACAACCCTGCCAAAGCAGGTGGTGTGGGACATTGGTCTCATTACTGACAAGAGTACCATTGATAATGCTTTTAACAATAATTTTTTGCAGCAGGCAATCTTTCTGAAAAAGTCCCTATTATTCCCTCTATGGTTGAGGAACAGGTTGCAGCTGGGATATTATGCAGGGATGTTCTGGTGTTGATGATCAAGTATTTTCTCTAAGCGTTTTTACAAAAAATAAAGAGACTGTTGCTTTGCTAGCTATAGATACTATGAAATCATTAGGTACTACCGGTCGTGACCCAGGGCTGGTGGTTAGAGCTGCACCAATTATCTCTTGTGCACAAATTGTATTTTTTTTTAACTTACATCTGTGGCGGCATCAAGAGTATTTTTTTGGCATAACTATGGTGGGGCTAATCCACACAGTGGTTGGGCTCAAATCAACGTCTAAATTTCAATGTGAATACATGCAAAATAGAATAGAGCATAACATCCTTTCCAGTCTCTAGAAATACCACGCCGGACTGACTCCTTTTTTCACACACAAATTACATCTATAGCAAACGATGTGGAAAGTCACTACTACTGAGTTTAGGCAATAGTCTATTTGCGCAATAGTCTATTTCAACTCGTTAATTTTGACTGGCAAACCTGTCCACTACACACCCAATATGGATGGGCAGACTGATCCAAAAATATAGGCTATTTATTTAGTTTTTTAAGATTGATTCTAGCATAAATAGGATCAGATACGAATTTCATTTTCTCTGTTCTACATTAACCTTTATCAAAGAATAGAACTGCCAGTGCGATGTTCCGTTATAGTGAACACACGCACACACACTATTGACGGAGAAAGAGCGAGAGCGCAAGCTGCAATAGTTAATGGAGTTAACACTCCAAAATTGCTCCAATTATTTTTTAAGTCATATTACAATATTAACAAACCCATCCATTGTGTGACCATGTGTGTCGATCGCTGAAATATTGAAACTAAATTGTCTTGAATTGTTATAACGTTGTTAAAATAAACATGAAAATGTGACAATGTAGCTACACAAAATCTATCTATTTTCTATATATATTGTGAAGATGAATTAAAATGTTAACTAACTTAAAAATGATTCCATGTGGGCATATAACTAAAATAATGTAATACAAAGTGAATGAACTAAAGTTTTAATTGCTGGTTTTCAGTGTTGGGGAGTAGTTAACTACAAGTAGCGACGCTACTAACTTAACTACATTTTTCAGTAGTTTGGCAGTAGCTCAGTTGCTTTTGAACAGAGTAGCTTTTCCAGTAGCTAACTACTTTTTCTAGCAAGTAGCTGTTTAGCGTGCGCAAAAGCTACATTGTGTTTTGTCGAGCCTGTCATGAATGAAGCAGCGCAGCTTCTTATTAGATTACAAACAAAATGTGTGCATTATCGCCACCTGTTGTTTAATCACGTGTCTCGCGGCTTACGGTTCACTGACGAACAGAAGTGGGTTGACAATTCAAGTTCGACATACCCATGCTATATTATTCATGATGGAGCAAGAGATTGCAGCAGAATCGGAGGATGGAGAAACAACTAATTACCCATGGCCTTTTGTCCTAGTTCATCTCTCTCAAGGAAACGACAAGTAAAGCCTGACAGTCTAAGAAATTTGAGCATTGTGTGTAATAAAATAATACTCTTTGAAAACATAATTGTATTGCATTGTTTTAAACAGAAAATATTTTACTTAATACATTCCTTACACTTATTCAGTTATTTATAATATACATTGTTCAAAAAAAATTAAGTAGTTTCAATGTAGCTAGCTACTTTTTGATAGTAACTTATAGTGTAGCCAATTACTTTTCATAAAGGGTAGCTTGACTGTAGTTTAACTACAATAACTTACAACTAGCTTGTAGCTTGTTAAACTACAGTTTCAGAGTAGCTTACCCAACACTGCTGGTTTTATAACTCAGTCTAACCAGTAGATACGCAACTCAATTTCTTATGTTCGCGTGTGCACGCAGTACATTATCGTGCTTACGAGAGATGTTTGGAGAGGGGTCAACCAGGCCTATAGTGAAGAGAATACCATCCATACTGTGAAGCATGGTGATGGCTCTCTAATGTTTTGGGGGTGTGTGAACTCTAAAGGCATTGGGAACCTTGTGAAAATTGATGGCAAGATGAATGCTGCATGTTATTGGACAATACTGGCTGACCATTTGCATTCTTCTGCATGAAAGCTGCGCATGGGTTGCTCTTGCACAACCCTAAGCACAAGGCCAAGTTGACCTTCCAGTGGTTACAGCATTCATTTTTTACAAATTTTCCTTCCTTCCCAATTCCCTCTCTAATCCTGCCTAGTCAGTAGCTCCACAACTCCTTGTACAGATCTGTGGGATGACGAGGGGTTTCGCACATGGTTCATTTAACCATACCCGAGCCGCAGATTCTTTTCGCACTGTTTACCCAACCCAGTATCACGGCCAGGCGTGTAATACACACGGTGGTCCATCGGGTTTTGCGGGTTAATGTCACGCGTTGCCTCGCCAAGGCGTGAATATTACATGCATTACGAAGGTACTCTACCACCAGGAGGCGATACTAATCAAATCGCATGGTGACGTAGCAGAGTGTAAATTAGGTAGATTTAGCAGGTTGGTAGGTTGGGGATGGTGGACGGGCATATAAACCCGCGACTTACATCCCGGAGGTTCTGAGTTCATATCCAAGTGGACGCTTTGCATATAATTTGTTTTTTATTCCAGCGCGATGGAGACGTGTTGCACACATACTTTTTTACTCACTATTCCAGCGCAATGCAGACGTTAACTGCAAGGGTTCATAGTGGTTAAGGTTAGGCTTAGATCGACTAATTACAAGTGTTCTGAGTGGTTAAGGTTAGGGTATGGGTTTGGTTAAGGCTTACATCGAGATAACGCAAGGGTTCTGAGTGGTTAATGTTAGGGTTGCATTGCGATAACGGGAGTGGTTTCATCCCCGGCGAGGCTCAATTAGCGTGTGTATTACACGCTTATGGTAAGGCGAGCCCGCGTGTGTATTACATGCTTGGACCAGCGTGTCTATTACATGCTTGGCCGTGAAAATGGGCTGGTTTACCCAACACAGAATACTTTTTTCCCCTTTTTTTTCCAACACGGACTTTAGTCGGATCAAGAACGGGATGGTTACATTCACCGACTATACTTCCACAACTGAATATAAAGGTGTCCAATCTGAACACAAGAAGTCACTGGAGAGCAACGTGGTAGGATAGATAATCTGACCTATCTAACCCAAATCCCGGGCAATGCTTTTCCAATTTTGGACTGCATTGTACAGGAGGCCCGGGGAAAGTCAGAGAACCCATGGTCAGGCTGGAACCCAGGACTATTGTCACATACACTGTCCTGCAATGCAGTGACTACACCGTGTGGACCCCCACGATCTTGAAGCATTTTGCCAAGATTAATAGGCAGTTATACCACATGCAGGAATTTGGGGCCTCATAGACAACTATCGCAAATGACTGCACACTGTCATTGATAATAAGGGGGGTAATACTGTACACTGTATTGAGAACTGAGGGTATACAGACTTTTGAACAATGGTCATTTACCTGTTAAGGATCGCTCCCCGATTTTTTTCTACATCCTCTTTAAAAGACAACTACAATGCCATATATTGAAATAGGGTCCTGGAAACACGTTTAATCATGTGTTACAATATATGGCTAAATATATTGCTATTGGTAAAAGTATATTTCCACAAGAAACGCAACATGATGACATTTTCATCCGGGTCATGAGACAGACTACCAACCTCTGAATTCAAATATCTCTGTTAATCTTCGGTTAAAAATGATAATCTTACACTTTTATAGCATCTCTGTTTCTCAAGGATGAGAGTCAAAACATTTTGAATATTATAGCTACACCAAAACTGAGATATTTGCTAGAACTCCAAGATCACAAGCTTTAAGGACATATATCATGTGTATATATATAACCTAAAAAATAGTTGTTAGCCGTGTTTCTAGTCAACATTCCATTGTATTTGAGGCGCATATGTAAAAGGCACGTAGCTCACATTATGCGGTGAATTTATTATTTTTGTTATAGCTACTGTGAACTGGAGACATTTGCTACATTCTGGAGACATTTCCTACTTTCTTTAGATATATAACATGTTATATATCCTACAAATTGGACTTGAATTGTGATTCGTGAACTGTGATTCTAGTCCAGTTTTTAAAGTGATCTTAAGAGGTTAATTATTTTCTTTGTTGCCATGTTTTCTTTTATAATGGTGTCATTCTGTTATGGCCTACAGTTGAATATGAATCCCATGAGAAATAAACAAAAAAAAATGTGCCTGCTCTCTCATGTTTTCTTTAAAAATGGTATATCTAGTCATTAATTCTCCAGAGGTATGCATTCTTTGAGCACAATTGTATAAACTATATATATATATATATATATATATATATATATATATACTGTATATACAGCATTCAATTTCATATGTCCAACTCAATTGTGTTTATACTTATAAACAAAACTACTACTCATTAAAAAAATACTAAACATTACATTAAAAAGTACTGCACAATGTCCAATTCAATCCATATTGTAACATTTGTATATACTCATAAAAAATATTACACGGTACATTAAAATATACGATACTGTTAGCTACATCCTTGCCACCTGCTACAACATATTACCACAAAATGTAATTCAATGAACATTAACATTTTATAACAGATGTGTGGTTTTTAACACTAGAACAGCCAGGCCTTCCACGCTACCTATAACTGCCAACTGCTGACACCCATCAGCGCTATTAGCGTACAAATCATCCTTATTAAGAAACACATTTTCCTCCGCAGCCTCCAAGTCATTACTGCTTCCAGCTATCATTAGCAAAAAGCATCACCCCATTGTGTTTTTATAAGCCTAAGTAAAAAGTTCTCAAAACAGATGAATTACATGAAGATTTTTGTTTTTGTTGAATGTATTTTATAACAGTAGAATACAAAAACAAATACATTTATATAATCAAATGATAGATATGCTGTAGTTACCTATTTTCCTATTTTTTATCCTTTGTAGAATTAGAATTGTTAAGTTTATACAATGCAAATCCACCACAGCTAATTTATTCACAGATATTGTTGATGTAGAATCAAAAAGAAAAATAGATAACACTTTACAATAAGGGTACATTAATTAACGTTATTTGATGCAGTAATAACCACTTACTAACAGTTAATAACCCTTAACTTAGGTGCTTAATTATTATTTACAAAGGATGTTGTTGTTAACTAAGGTATTAATTAATGCATTACTTTAACATCAGTAAATGCAGTAATAAGCATTAACTAACTGTTAATAACAGTTAACCAAGGTTTCTATTTTAACATTAGTTAATGTAGCAGAAACATTGACTAATGTAGCAGAAAACATTGACTAATATTAATAACGGTTAACTAAGGTGTGAAATTATCATTAACTAATGTTAACTGGGGTATTAATTGTTATATCATTTTAACATTAGTTAATGCAGTAAAATACATTAACTAACATTATGAAAAGTTAACTAAGGTGTCTATTTTAATATTAGTTAACGTAGAAATAAGCAACAGTTACCATAATTCCTCAAGTAAATACTGGGGCCTTTATTTACCTCTTCTGAAAAAGGTCACAGGCTTTAATTTGAAGCAGGATTTTATTAAGAGGCAGGTATTTATTTCTAATTCACTATGTTTGATAAATATAATCGGTTATATTTTACGGTCAATCCTCATTCCAGTTCGCCCGTTTAAAGTTGGGCCTACTGCAATACATTAGTAACACAATCTCAACACTTCTTGTAACCGTTCCAATAAATTGTTGTAAAAAGTTGTTGAAAATTCAGTGGCTTGCAGGGAATGGAACCAGTGTTACTTCCAATGTAACTACTGCTATCGATTGGCACCCGTAGATTACTACAAACTACACCAGGCTGAGTAAAATACACAGCCACATTGATTAAAATACTGGTAGAACAATAATACTTAATGATACTCATTCTTGCTCCCGCGATGCTTATTCAGCACTTATTCAGGGATGGACATGGTCAGAAACAATGCTCAGGTAGGCCATGGCATTTAAACGATGCCCAATTGGCACTAAGGGGCATAAAGTGTGCCAATAAAACATCCCCCAAACCATTACACCACCACCACCTGCACAGTGGTAACAAGGCATGATGGATCAATGTTGTGATTTTGTTTACGCCAAATTCTGACTACCATCTGAACGTCCCAACAGAAGTCGAGACTCATCAGTTTTGGTGTGCCCTTGCAAATTGTAGACGCGGCGACATTTGGCCAATTGTGATTTTAAAACTTCAGGGGGGTATTCCAGAAAGCAAGGTTAACTTACCGTCACATATACCCTGAACTCTCGGTTGCGTTAGTTCAATCAACCTCCTATTGGTAACCCAGAGTTACTGTGTGCACACACCGAGTACGTAAAGACATATTCAATGGATCGGCGATTTCAGGATTTCCCATGGAAATCCAGGAAGAAAAAAAGCGAGTTACGTATTTCATTGAAACTGAGTTGGAGGTTTTAATGCTTGCTTATGAAGACTATAAGACCATTATTACTAAAAAAGCAATACTGCTGCATCAGCAAAAGAAAGCGTTGGCTTTGCAAAAAATAACGGAAAGAGTAAATATGTGAGTTTATGAAATTATAAATGGGCTATTTTTCCCTTTCACTGTAATGCAAAAATATTTTGGGCATGTTTTAAAAATAGACACGCATTTACTTTTTGCCCTCCATAAATTTCTTAATATTACTGTAGTAATGCACATATTTGGCTAGTAATATAGACTATTGGCTTCTCGTTGTATCAGGTGTAATCTCTGATAAAAAGAACTGTGAGCCGAAATTAAACATAAAAACATTTTCCAACAGGGTAATATTTTCTTAACTTACTAAATCGTTACTGAAGTATTGTAATTGACTGTTTAATGTAATTACATGTTCTATGTAGCCAATAGAATGAAGGCTGAGGCCCGTAAAACAGGCGGGGGTCCACCTCCACTTTCCCTCACCCCGGCTGAGTTGGCACTGTCCAAACGACTTGTGGTCGATGGGATTCAAGGGGGCAGTTCATCAGACAAAGCAACCAACACAAGTGGCTTAGTAAAATGTAGGTGTACCATATTAAAACTTGTGATTTATTGATGTTTTCACTTTTTTGTCAGTGTTTCTAATGAATAAAATCATCAACTTTCACCATTTCAAAAGGCATTGGAATGCATTTTACAGTCATTCTTTCACTTGTGCATTATTATGCTTATTTTATTTTACTGCATATGCTTCAAATTTAGGAGAAAATGGTTAACACACAAAAGGCCATACTTGAAATTCAATTGCTAGAGCACCAGCTTAAGGTGGGAAACAGTATTTGAACATTAATGTGACATTGTGGTTGAATGGTGTATAAAGCAATACATACAAATGCCTTTATTACAGGAAATAGATCAATTAATGAACAATGATCAAAACTTGACTGTTAACTGATTTTAATTAAAGTGATTTTGACAAATCATGTCTGGTATCACCCTGATATTTCTTTGGTCTACTGAGTTTACTTGGGATTCCTCTTGGCCATCTTCATCAAGAGAAGGGGGGGCTCTCACCTCTCATGGGGTGAAGGAGCTTTAATGAAGATGTGGATTACATCAATGCACCCAATCACATTTGGGAACCCTGAAATTGAAAGTTATGCAATGACAAACATTTTTGAATAATTGTGGCATTACACAGTATATGGATAGATTACGTAGTGACATGTACAATCGTCTCTCATTAAATATCATAGAAAGGACAAACCTGCCACTCTGTGGAATTCCTCTTTAATAACTGTCACTGGGGTAGCTATGGCCAGGGAACTGCACAAAGGTGTGTAGGAACCGTTTAAGTGCAAGATGACATAGGCTACTGTACGAACAGCCCTACAAACGGTTGCATTTCACATGCTCTGCATCGCCTCTGCAATAGAAAAAACTACCCGTCGCAAAAAACGAAGGGCAATTATGCACATAATGTGCTCTGTGTTAAAGGGATACTTTACCCTACAGCTATCTGGAGGTGCTAGTAGCTTCCCCCAGACATTTGTAGAACAGTAAGATATGTTTCACCCATGCCTGGCTAGTGTAAGAGCAAGATTAGAAATTTTGCGGGGACACTTTATACCCTGATGTCACCCTATGGTATGAATCGACTGTGGAGATATACATAAAAATGAATATAGGGATGTATTCAGTCGCGAAAAAAAGCATCCCTGTTATACTGATCTGGCTTTCAAACCTACTCCTTAAAGCTTCGGTTGTCCTTGATTTTTTAAGGTATAGCTTGTCTTTCTGTGACGTTTTGATCAGCCGTTTTAATGCTAAACAGACGAGGTGGTATGATTTTTTCCGTATGTAGAGAACTACAATGCTGGCTTCCTTGTTCCAAGCCCCGCCCACCCGGCATGATTCTGTGAAACAGTTCGTAAACAAAGTCGCTGGTAGTACAATTGCTACTAACCTAGGATTTGCAGATGAGGAATTTTACAACATGCTTTTACATTCTGAGTGACATCCATCCATACATGTTTGCGCCCGAGTACACCGAAGAACGTTTACAACATATGGAGTTTGATATTCAGCTTCAACAAGGCAGCATGTTCTACAGATAATGCATTTGGAACACAGTTAAATTCTAATTGCCTAAGTGCTTCTGTGGGAATATGTCCATCCATGTCTACTGAAGAAAAAAGCACTTGCCACAATGAAGGGGATCGTGGACAAGCTTTACTTGTAAGGCTTGAACCAAAAATAACTGACAACCACATATATGCGTCACTGAATCACTGACGTTTTTCAGCACACATGGAAAGAGACGTAGCAAGAGGACAATTAACAGATGAGTAAGTTTATTAAACCTATTTTCTGTACCTTGATAATGGAGCACACATTGTGTCTGTGTGGTAATGTTATTGTACTGTATGTGTAGTGTGCCAGCTGTACAGGTCCTTCTCAAGAAATTAGCATATTGTAATGATAAAAATTAAACTTTCATATACTTTAGATTCATTGCACACCAACTGATATATTTCAGGTCATTTATTGTTTTAATACTGATGATTTTGGCATACAGGTCATGAAAACCCAAAATTCCTATCTCAAAAATGAGCATATCATGAAAAAGGTCTCTAAACGAGCTATTAACCTAATCATCTGAATCAACTAATTAACTCTAAACACCTGCAAAAGATTCCTGAGGCTTTTAAAAACTCCCAGCCTGTTTCATTACTCAAAACCGCAATCATGGGTAAGGCTGCCTACCTGACTGCTGTCCAGAAGGCCATAATTGACACCCACAAGCAAGAGGGTACGACACAGAAATAAATTTCTGAACAAATAGGCTGTTCCCAGAGTGCTGTATCAAGGCACCTCAGTGGGAAGTCTGTGGGAAGGAAAAAGTGTGGCAAAAAACGCTGCACAATGACACGAGGTGACCGGATTCTGAGGAAGATTGTGGAGAAGGACCGATTCCAGACCTTGGATGACCTGCGGAAGCAGTGGACTGAGTCTGGAGTACAAACATCCAGAGCCACCGTGCACAGGCGTGTGCAGGAAATGGGCTACAGGTGCCGCATTCCCCAGGTCAAGCCACTTTTGAACCAGAAACAGCGGCAGAAGCCTGGGCTACAGAGAAGCAGCACAACAAAACAACAACAAATTTGGCATGTCATTCGGAAATCAAGGTGCCAGAGTCTGGAGGAAGACTGGGGAGAAGGAAATGCCAAAATGCCTGAAGTCCAGTTTAAGTACCCACAGTCAGTGATGGTCTGGGGTGCCATGTCAGCTGCTGGTGTTGGTCCACTGTGTTTTATCAAGGGCAGGGTCAATGCAGCTAGCTATCAGGGGATTGTGGAGCATTTCATGCTTCCATCTGCTGAAAAGCTTCATGGAGATGAAGATTTCATTTTTCAGCACGACCTGGCACCTGCTCACAGTGCCAAAACCACTGGTAAATGGTTTACTGACCAGGGTATTACTGTGCTCAATTGGCCTGCCAACTCTCCTGACCTGAACCCCATAGAGAATCTGTGGGATATTGTGAAGAGGAAGTTGAGAGACGCAAGACCCAACACTCTGGATGACCTTAAGGCCGCTATCGAAGCATCCTGGGCCTCCATCACACCTCAGCAGTGCCACAGGCTGATTGCCTCTATGCCACGCCGAATTAAAGCAGTCATTTCTGTAAAAAGGATTCCCGACCAAGTATTGAGTGCATAACTGAACATAATTATTTGAAGGTTGACTTCGTCTTTTTTTTTGTATTACAGACACTTCTTCTATTGGTCAGATGAAATAGGCTAATTCTTTGAGATGGGAATTTGGGGTTTTCATGAGCTGTATGCCAAAATCATCAGTATTAAAACAATAAATTACATTAAATATTTCAGTTGGTGTGCAATGAATCTAAAATATATGAAAGTTTAATTTTTATCATTACATTATACTATAATAATAATAATAACCTTTATTTATATAGCACCTTTCACACAAAGCATGCAGCTCAAAGTGCTTTACATCAATAAAAGTCAAATACAGTGGAAGAAATTTGCATCAATAAAAACATTTACATCAGTAAAAGAAAAAGAAATGTAAATAGTAAAATTCAAAGCGTAAAAAGCATAGAGCACATTTGCAGGCAGTCAAAGAGAAATACTTAGTTAAATGCTATAGTGAAATTATATGTTTTCAACTGCTTTTTGAATATATCAATCGATGGTGCTTCCTTGATATTTTTTGGTATTGTGTTCCACAGTTTTGGAGCATACTTAAAAAAGGCAGCATCTTTAATTTTTTTTTGTGAATTTTTGTATTATTAGCAGGTTAGCTATGGAAGATCTGAGTGCCCTTTGGGGAACATAGGATTTTAGAGAGTCTGTGAAATAGGCTGGTCCTGAGCCATTTAGAGTTTTATAAACAAGCAGGAGGACCTTACAATCAATCCTGTGGGGAACTGGGAGCCAGTGTAATGATTTCAGAACTGGAGTAATGTGATCTCGCCTCTTGGTTCTTGTTAAGAGTCTTGCTGCTGAGTTTTGGACGAGTTGAATCTTATCTAAATACTTTTTTGGGAGGCCTGTAAGGAGGGCGTTGCAGTAGTCCAGTCTAGTTGTGACAAATGCGTGAATTAGTTTCTCCGCATCTTTCTGAGTTATGAATGGTCTTACTTTAGCAATATTTCTGAGGTGAAAGTAATATGTTTTGGTCATCTTGTTAAGATGGGAAGTAAAACTTAGGTCAGAGTCTATGATAACACCTAGGCCTCTTACTTCAGGTTTGATCAAGAAAGTCAGGTTGCCATGGTTCATGCTGATTTTCTCCCTTTTGACTTTGGGGCCAACTAGGAGGATTTCTGTTTTATCCTCGTTTAATTTTAGGAAATTAACACTCATCCAGTTACATATGGCAATTAGGCACCTAGACAGGGAGCTTATTGCATCTATGTCATCTGGCTCTACGGAAATGTATAGCTGTGTGTCATCAGCATAGCTGTGGAAATTTACATTGTGTTCTCTGATGACATCACCTAGTGGAAGCATGTATAGTGAAAAAAGTTAATGGAGCCAGACAGCTTCCTTGTGCAACACCGTATAGTACTTCATGTTCCTCGGATATATGGTCACCAAGACTGACAAAGAATTTTCTGCCTGTAATGTAGGTTTGAAACCATCTGAGGACATTTTCTGAGAGGCCAACCCAGTTTTCGAGACGTTCTAATAGAATGTCATGATCAATGGTGTCGAATGCTGCACTCAGGTCTAGGAGGACTAGCACCAAGACTTTGTTTGCATCCATGCTAATTCCTAGATCGTTTACTATTTTGGTAAGGGCTGTTTCTGTACTATGATTTGCTCTTAAACCTGACTGAAACTTTTCTAGAATGTTGTTGTCATTTAGAAATGTGCTCAGTTGGTGAAAAACTGCTTTCTCAAGCACCTTACTTAGAAAAGTGATGTTTGATATTAGTCTATAGTTGCTTAGTACCTCAGGGTCTAGTTGTGGTTTCTTAACCTTTTAAAACAATGGCAAAATATGTACTTGGATGACGTCGGGAGGTTGCGTGGGATCATGGGTTTAGTTATCGTCGTCAAGGACAACCTTCCAATCTAGCGTCTCCGGCAGAAAAAAAGGTTCACTGACAAAGTAATATATTGTTAAAAAAATTATAACTTTATTCACGTTATGTTTGGCGGCTCCCTGGAACTTATAACAACT
>JACXGM010025910.1:0-15100 GCA_016801145.1 Umbra pygmaea | reverse complement strand
AGGACTTCTGTCTTCAAGTCCATCCACAGTCAGTTGGATTTCAGTCAGATATCGCAGTGAGCAGGACTTCTGTCTTCAAGTCCATCCACAGTCAGTTGGATTTCAGTCAGATATCGCAGTGAGCAGGACTTCTGTCTTCAAGTCCATCCACAGTCAGTTGGATTTCAGTCAGATATCGCAGTGAGCAGGACTTCTGTCTTCAAGTCCATCCACAGTCGGTTGGATTTAGGTCCGGTATCTGACTTTGTCACTGAAGGACATTCACCTTCCTATCCTTGAGCCACTGCGTTGTTTTTTGGCCTTGTGTTTAGGGTCATTGTTGTGCTGGAAGGTGAACCACTTGCCCATCTTCAGCTGTCCAACGGAGTGCTGCTGGTTTTCCTCAAGAATTTGGTTGTGTATAGTCCCCGCTGAAGAGCAACACCCCCACAACCTAATGTTGCCACCACTGTGCTTCACAGTAAATATGGTGTGTTTTGTTTTGGTGTGCTGTGTTCGCCAAACAACGCTTGCAGTTCAGTTCAAAAAGTTCAGTCTTGGTCTCATCTGAACAAAGAACCTTTTGCCACATTTAGAATCTTCCAAGTGTTTTTTTGCAAAGCACAAACAAGGCTTTGTGGCCTTTTTTTCAGAAGAGGCTTCTTTCTTGCCACCCTGCATACTTTGAGTAAAGCTTGTGAGATTGGTTGGTCTGTGCATGTGACAACATTGTCAAGCATAAGGACTTGTAAGTCCTTCAAAGTTGCCATTGGCCTCTTTGTAGCTTCCCTGACCAATGTCCTCATGGCTCAGTCATCCAGTTTGGAGTGACAGCCCAATCAAGGCAAGCTGTTGGTGGTGCAATACACTTTCTGTTTCTTAATAATCCTTCTGAACTGTACTCACAGGAATAGTTCCTTTTTTAAATATTTTGTATCCTTCTCCTAACTTGTGCCTTTCCACAACTTTGTCCCAGAACCCTTTTGAAAGCACCTTTCCAACCATTGTGTATTCTTTGCTTTGGCATGCACTACTAGTAATGAACTCATCAAGGAACAGACGGTTTTATTATGAAGTAATCAAAACAAATTTCTGTCCCAGACTCTCTTGTTTCTTTATTATTAACTTGTATTTATGAAAAACAAGCTGAGACCAGAGTCTCTTACAGTTTTTCCCTGTGATACAACAATATAAAAACACCAACTGAAAACTAATACTGTATTTCAGAGGTGTTATGTAGATGGAGACTAACCCATTCTATGACAGAGGAGAGCCCTGTCTGGGATTACGCTGCCCCATACAGGAGCACTTTGTCCTGGCCAGAGAATCTCGGGAGGGTGTAGTACTGGGAGACTAGTCAGGTGTGAGAGAGATGAATGCAGCAATGTACAGAGACATCCTTGCTGAAGACCTCAGACCGGGGTGAAGGTTCATCTTCCAACAGGACAATGACCCTAAGCACACAGCCAAGATAACAAAAGAGTGGCTACAGGACAACTCTGTGAATGTCCTTGAGTGGCTCAGCCAGAGCCCAGACTTGAACCCAATAGAACATCTGTGGAGAGATCTGAACATGGCTCCAGCCAAAAATAGGCGTGCCAAGGTTGTAGCATTATACTTAAAAACACTTGAGGCTGTAATTTCTGCCAAAGGTGCTTCAACAAAGTATTGAGCAGAGGCTGTGAATACTTATGTACATGTGCTTTTTTGTGTTTATTTTTAGTAACCTTGCTAATATTTCAAACACTTCTTTCACATTGTCATTATGGGGTATTTTTTTTTGGAACAACGGTGTAACATAATAAAATGTGGAAAAAGTGAAGTGCTGTGAATACTATCTGGACGATCTGTACTAATCACTTTTGCATGCATGGTATGTTCACACATTACATGTGTTCATACAGACTGAGTGATGTTTAGACAGATTCTGAGAGATAATGCAGTCAGTGTCATGCTGGATTCACACCAGGCACGGCAAACTGGTTGCGTCCATTCATTTCAATAGGAAGCAATGCTCACCGCTACGGCAAATCAACCGGATCTGGCAAAATGTGGATGCGGTGCGGCGGGTGTGTCGCAAGGGTTGAAATAATCCAACTTGTGCAGTGCTTTGCCATATGGCACCAGAACCGGAAGTTGATGTACCACAGAGGAAGAGCTAGGCTAATATGTCGCTTTCACCTTTGGGTTTATGGGATTTGTAAGAAAAGCTTTGACAGCTCAGTAGATCGTTTGTGTGATGAAAACTATTGTCAATGAATACTACACTGAAAAGCTCCTGCTAGTGGCATTGCAGGAGGAGGACAGGTGTATAACATCGTCCACCATCTTTAAAATGCGGAAGATGGATTACAATGTTGCTTGCGGTGTACAAGTGTGTCTGCGTGACGGTGCCGTACAGTGATTTATATATTTTTTTCCAGCATCAGACAGGACTTAACACCGAACAGTGTGCAGTGTGCAGGGTGATGATTAGCTTGTTCACAGGGTCTCTGGTTATTATCTAATTAAAGTCATGCTTCACTTCATTGGTCTGTTAATGTCATGTCTGAGCGCCACATCAGAAAATCTGGTACCTGGACAGCTGCGGGGTGTAACCATAGACAGGAAGCACAAACACTGGGTTGGAATTATCCTCGTAGTTTAAACTACGTATTATGGACCACGGCCACAGCTTTTGTTCCTGTACACACAAATATGCATTACAGATTATGTATTCATCTGTATGTGTGATAAAATGATGTTTTTGAATTTGCTGTGGATTTAAAAGAAAGTAGCTGTAGTTCGTCTGTGTCTACGATTTCTAACAGGACGGTACTGTATATTCTCTGGGTCTAACAGAAAGGTACTGTATATTCTCTGGGTCTAACAGAAAGGTACTGTATTAGGATTTATGCTACATGGGGAACATGTATTTAACTTTGTGAAACATTTTGCTTTGGAGTGACTCACAAAACAATCTACTCTTGTTGTATTTTAGTAGCATGACTTTGCTGATGGTGCTCCTTGGTTTTCCCCTCAGCTCTGTTTCTGGAAACATCTCTTTGTTGTAGGAGCCAAACCTTGTGTGTTATTGTGGTCATGTCCTGTCAGGTCTGCTATCACTATGACGTCACTGACCTCAGTTCCACCCCACACTTTCTGACCACACCTCGTACAGCCTGGAGAGCGGCCCTGTAGACTTGGGGAGAGCGGCCCTGTAGACTTGGGGAGAGCGGCCCTGTAGACTTGGGGAGAGCGGCCCTGTAGACTTGGGGAGAGCGGCCCTGTAGACTTGGGGAGAGCGGCTTCTTGACTGATGACATCAACCTTGGAATAAGTGTGTGATGTCAGACAGCAGCACTAATGATGACCCACCAATCAGAGACCTAGCGTAGCACCATGGTTACACGCACTGTGTGTGTCTAGCTAGTCATTTAAGGTTCCCAGCTGGTAAACAACCATGGCAGCCAGGATGGTTTGTGGTCTCGCATGTTTAACTGGCTCACTGCTGTGTCAAGCTAAAATTATTTGAATGCACATACTGCCTACACTACCTATGTGTGCTCTTCCCTATATTGAAGAAACAATGTACTTGTTGAAGTGTTTCTGGATGGCTGTCAGGGTTCTGGGGACACAGATTTTTGTGTAAAAAAACAATCACAGGGGTTCTGTGAGGTCATAACAGGAAGGGTTGACAAGCTTTGAATCAACCCTACACGCACTCACGCACACGCACGGGCACACAGGATCTATCCGCTGCACAGCAATTGGATTCAGACAGGACTTGTAATAAAGAACCCTTTGTTCTCAGAGGATTTTCAGTGTGAACAGCAGCAGGTTAGTCAGGAGATGTGTAGTCCATCCTCAGTTCTTGTTTAACAGGGTCAGTGCCTAAAGTGGGGGGGGGCTGCAGTCAAAGTGTGACACGAATATTAATGGTTTCTGGTGCTCAGACCTCTCCCACTTCCTCATTGGCTCTCCTCAGGAGGTGACCTCATCACAGAGGAATTCTCTCTTAGGTACCGTACCAGGACTGTGCGTGTCTCTGTGCGCGCGTGTCTCTGTGCGCGCGTGTCTCTGTGCGCGCGTGTCTCTGTGCGCGCGTGTCTCTGTGCGCGCGTGTCTCTGTGCGCGCGTGTCTCTGTGCGCGCGTGTCTCTGTGCGCGCGTGTCTCTGTGCGCGCGTGTCTCTGTGCGCGCGTGCGTGCGCGTGTGTGCGTGTGTGTGTGTGTGTGTGTGCGCTCAGTTGGATCTAATGGATGTGATCCTGCTCTTGGTAAATTATTTTAGTACTAAAAGGCTAATGACACTGAACCTGTCCAGGAAAAGAATTAGTTGATAATTTCCTTAGTAGTAAACCAAAATATCCAGTCCAACCAAAATATGATAAGGTACAATAACACAAGCTGGCACACTGGGTGCCCTGGTACAGTAACAAGCTGGCACACTGGGAGGCCTGGCGCATTTAGGGTTTCCTGGTTGACCTGATTTGGTTTTGGGTTCTGTGGCGCTGGCGTTAAAGGGAGCTGGCGTTAAAGGGAGCTGGCGTTAAAGGGAGCTGGCGTTAAAGGGAGCTGGCGTTAAAGGGAGCTGGCGTTAAAGGGAGCTGGCGTTAAAGGGAGCTGGCGTTAAAGGGAGCTGGCGTTAAAGGGAGCTGGCGTTAAAGGGAGCTGGCGTTAAAGGCCTCCTGCATGGAGCAGTGGTCTAAAATTTAAATGTTGTTAAATAACAGTTAAAACAATGTTTTTACAACAACAACAACTGGGTCACAAAAGTTCAAAGAATTTGACCAGTAGGCTTTACCATGTTATTTTAATTGGTAATTGGGAAAACATAATAACCCTAACCCAATTTTTGTTTGTGATTTTCACTGATTTTTTTGAATTATTTTTTTACCCTCCCAATTGGTCTTGTTCATTTCCCTCTAACTCTGCATTGTCGGGAGCTCGCATGGCGTAGTGGGCATAGTCGCTGCATTGGAGGTCCATCAGTAGTTTGAGCCTGACTATGGGTTCTGACTTTCCCCGGTCCTCCTGCACGAGGCAGCTCAAATTGGCATAGCACGTCGTGGGATTTGGGTTAGGTAAATCAGATGTATCCTGCAACGTCGCTCTCCAGCATTTCCATGTTTTCAGATCTGGAGCCTGTAGATTTGTGCTGCCTCGTGCTGGGGGTTTGGTCAAAGTCGGAGAACCTATAGTCAGGTTTGAAAAACCATGAAACTGTCCTGCATTTCAGCGACATTGTCAACTATGACATGCAGATCTGCTCGGAATTAATAAATTAGGGAAGTTTTTGTCAAATATACTAAATAATGAGTGACTGGTAATGTTTTTATCTACCTCAACTAATGGCTTTTTGACAATTTTATTTTGAGACCCATTGTATAGTTCTGTAATGGAAAAAAATACTTAGAAAATGTGTAAAACTTTACACACTATTCCCTGGTTTCATGAAATATATTGCTGGAAGTACAGACATGCAATTTAATCACAATTGATTTAATTGCTGCTTCAGACAAATAGGTTGTGTTGTTGGACAAGTAAAATACAAACACAAAACTGTTCATGTCGACCCCTGTGAAAGCGCTGTGTTGCTCCAAAAATGTTGAAGCTTTGAAAGCAGGTTGTGAGCCATTCCTTAATACAGTTCAATGTGATAAAATCGATGAAGACAGTCTAGAACATTCCTAGGAGTTTCTTGGTTTGTAGGGTCATAGAAGAATGCATCCTTTTAAAAACAAAGTTGTTGGGGGCGCATTACCAGTACCAGCACAAGTTAGACCTCCCAAGTCCCACCTATTCATAGTGTTTCTGTGGGGTCGCCCGTTGTCCTGGGAAAGGATGAGGGCATATTCACTATAACACACACATGCACATCTAGAACAAAAGCCATTGTGTTGTTCTCACAGAAACCTGTTTGGAATTTTGTGTCCCACAGATGAGAGGAGCGAGGCTGTCAACACACACACACACACATTTATCAGACTGAGCTTGACAATGCGTTGAACCACAAGACTGTAATGGTTGCCATGGATAGACTGGTCTGTAATGGTTGCCATGGATAGACTGCTCTGTAATGGTTGCCGTGGATAGACTGCTCTGGCTCTTTTGTCTTTTCACATTGAATCTCCTCGGAGAGGATGGGAACAGATGTTTAGCATGGATATTAGGCCTGCACACAGCATCCGTCACTGCATGTCGAAGTGCATCTGGTTCATGGAGGCCCATGGGCTGATATATGTGATGTGGTACAGCATCACCACAGATCCTCCCAGCTGTTCTAGGAGCTGTCCTGGTCCGTTTACACGCCCAGAGCTTGGTGTGTTGGTGCTGCCAGGAGTAACCAGTATATAGGCCTAGAAAAAACAAGGTATCAAGCCATTCTGCATCTTATCACACTGCATCAAACAAGAAATACTTACCAGAACCGACGCTTCGAGACAAACGTGATTGAGCTAGCAGTCCAGCAACCTGCCAAAGTGTTTGAGAGTGCGAGACGTCCGCGAGACGTCCACTGACAACAAGCTGTGCCAGAGCCTTGGGCATGTTCAGTGGGTAAGACATTCCCTACGGGCGTCAACACTGAAATGCAGAATAAAACAAGTTATCAACTAGGGATGGATATTGTCTGGGATCATACCATTATTTGATGAACACACAATATGAATGATACATCTGTTTATAATATGATTCTGCACCCTGAGACATGGATTTGGTGGGATATCTACTTCACATAGTACACCCTACTCCTGTTTATTACACCCTAAGTTTTAGTACACCCTATTCACTCTATTTAATTCACTACATAGTGGACGATCTAGAGGAAGATGTATGGCGTTTGAACTGGGTAACAGCAGTTAAATATTGACTCAAAATGTTGCACCAAACAGGTGTTTCTGCCTTACAATGTGTGTGAGATATTTGTAGGTGTGTGACATGGTTTGCCCTGCGGGTGTGTGTGTGTGTGTGTGTGTGTGTGTGTGTGTGTGTGGCATCTTTGTCAGACAGGTAAAAAACCCTTGACAGTATTGTTGTCCTATCATCTAACAGAATCAGCTAAAGACTCTCTTCTGGGAATGTGTTCTCATGTGGAGAAACTCTGAAGACATTCACTTTCTTTGGTATCGATGTTGTCTTGGATTATTTGTTTGTCTCCATAGCAACTTGGAAAGCAAGATTTATCT
Source organism: Umbra pygmaea (assembly GCA_016801145.1). Lineage (NCBI taxonomy): Eukaryota > Metazoa > Chordata > Actinopteri > Esociformes > Umbridae > Umbra > Umbra pygmaea. The sequence goes on along the minus strand of JACXGM010025910.1, from coordinate 7,954 downwards.
AGTTTAGATTGGCATTTGTTGAGGGTTGCCTTATCAGAGGTTTGCAGATGAGAAATCTAAAGTGTTTATTTTAAGTTCTGCATGAAGCATAAAACCTGTTGGCCTAATGTCTACACCAGTGTTTTTCAACCCTCTCCTCTGGGCACACCAGAAGTTCCACAGTTTAGCTGTAGGCGCAGAACTAGTTCACCATATTCATTATTAAGGGCCTGATAATTAGCAGATGAGTTGAATCAGGTGTGCTAGCTCAGAAATAGATCAAACATTGAATGGCTGGATGTCAGGTTTTAGACATTCAACATTTTTTAAATAGATCATCAATTTCTCATCCAACCTTTCATAAAATCTTCCAAAGTGTTCATATCCTGTTTGTTTAAGTGGATTCAGAGTATTTGTTTCTGAAATGCAGTATTGTCAGACCTCTAATAATGCAAAGACAGTAAGTTCATATTCGTTGTTAAACAACAAAAAACTAACTTAGCGTGAGTTCAGAAATCAATATTTTGTTGAATATCACAGCTTTCATGCATCTTTGCATTCTCTCCACCAGTCTTTTACATTGATGTTGTGTGACCTTATGCCACAACCTCCTGGCTCAAACAATAAAGCAGCTCAACTTTGTTAGTTGGTGTGTAACCATCCATTCCTCTTGATGACAAGGTTTTCCAGCGGTTTTCAGATTGGCCATGGTCTTTATCTTGTGGTCCTCAATCCCACCTTGATTGTCCTGCTGGAAAAAACATTCCACTGAGTTGGGGAACATCGTCAGAGCAGAAGGAAGCAGGTTTTCTTCCAGGACAACCCTTGCTTGATTCATGCGTCCTTCACAAAGACATCTGCCCAGTTCCAGCCTCACTGAAACACTGCCAGATCATCACCAGAATCTCCAAAAAATGTAACAGTTGGAGCGAGACACTGTGGCTTGAGGTTTTGCCAGGTCACCGTCTAACCATCAGACGAAGTGTTGGGAACAGCTGAAAGTTTGACTCATCAGAGAAGATGAGTTTACTTAAGTCCTCTATGGTACAATCAGGCAGGTTTGTCTTTAACAGATCTATTAATATTCACTAATTGAGCACTACTTCTAATCTGGGATTTATCATTTTTGTATGTTATTGTATCTGTTACATATGAGCCTTTTTTAAATCCGGTATCTGAAAATAGATTCTACTTCTCCTGTGTAATGTCAGCTGAGGGGCAGTTTGGAGGCACCTCATGCAGCGTCTAGATTAACCTTTAACTTCATGGAAAGAAGAAGTGTCTCATTCTGTCAGCCTGTCTCAGCCCTGTGGAACAATGGGGTCGCCATGGTGATAGCCTCATTCCATCCAATAAGGTCTTTGTCAGGATGCCACAGTGTGACACACACACACACACACACACACACACACACAATAAAGACGCACAACAAGGACACACTTGGACAGGGAAACCCCACAGAGACGTGCACTGAATCATGTAGTTGGTGCTACAGTGGTAACTTCAGTGATTTTCATTGTGTTTTAATACAGGATTATCTGATGGAAGCAGCTTTGCCAGTCCTTTTGCGGTTGGGAATGATTGGAATGTTTCTGTTAAGAGACCTTGTATCATTTTTAATAGGATACATTTACCAGAGGGTCATCTATTCTGGCTGGATAATGCAGGGACGTCTCTGGAAAGACGACGTCTGGATGGCCCCATATGTTGTCCGTATCTTTCTGCATTAATGGTGACATCACAGATGTGAGAGTTACCTTGCTGCGTAGTCCCGCACTGTTCATTTTTTGGGATATTCCAAACACAACCTATGATCTTGCAGACAGCGTCACGCAGTAGCCCCTAAACCCTGCCCCATGTTTATTTACAAAAGATACAGGTCAGATGGTTCACTCGGCCATAGCTGTCTGGCTGACTAGCACAGAGTCATTTTTAATGGAAACTTGAAGCACCAGTGTTTTGGTGAGATGCAGTACACCGGTGTGGAAAAGTGACATTAGTAACGGATGTTCAGGGCTCTACAGTGCCCCCATTTTACGAGAATTTGCTCCTAAAAATAGACATGTGAGACAACAACAAATTATTTACGAGCACAGTGTGCAAGTAAAAATTATAACCTACCATAATGCATTTTTCCCTTGCTTCTAATTGTTAAAAAAACTACAACTCCCACATTCCGCAAGGAGTCATGCGCCAACTACAGCAGTTTTCTGTGACAACCCAGTGCAGTCAAAGTGAGAGAAATGTGGGAAAATTACTGGGAAAAAGAAAAAGTATAATTTCTGTGTTTAACATTTTTCAATGAGCTCCATAATTTCTTTGTGCTCCGACAGTTTTTTATTTAGGAGCACATGTACAGTTTTTTATTTAGGAGCACATGTACAGTTTTTTATTTAGGAGCACATGTACAGTTTTTTATTTAGGAGCACATGTACAGTTTTTTATTTAGGAGCACATGTACAGTTTTTTATTTAGGAGCACATGTACAGTTTTTTATTTAGGAGCACATGTACAGTTTTTTATTTAGGAGCACATGTACTCCTTGGGGAAAATTTAGCGTAAAGCCCTGATGTTCTCTTTTGGTCCTGACACTAAGGCACACCATTTTTTGTAGAATTTAACTAACCGTTACTTAAACAGAGAAACAGACAAAATTCTCTTCTACAGTTGTGGACAGTATCACATGATAAAAATTTTACAAATAAAATTAAAAACATACATAATAAAAACTAAAATATACCAATAGCATTATTCAAGAAAATGTATACATTTATACTACTTTATCCATTCTACTTTTGATACTCTGGATCACGCCATCAATCTGAGTGCTGGAGGCACAAATGCCCACCTTCTGAATTACGCCCTCAATCTTAGTGCTGGAGGCACAAATGCCCACCTTCTGGGCAACTCTAGTCAGCACACAGACCACATCTTAGCAAGGCTTATTTTGAGCTCACATACGAAGTTAACATTCAAGTAAGTCTGCATTATTACAAGGTCTCTATGCAAGGACACTTTATCAGCGCACACACACACACACACACACACACACACACACACACACACACACACACACACACACGGCTGTGGTAATTGCGCTGGGTGTATTGGTCTCCGTTCGGCTGTGGGCTAAAGTTCATCTCTACTCTCCATTGTTATTTGTTCACACATACAGGATGTCTGTCTGAAATGATTGATGGTGCCACACAAAGACTGTTACACACACACGCACACACGCACGCACACACACACACACACACACTATTCAATAACACTTCATTGAATAACACTTTATTGACATGGAAAGTTATACTTTGACAATGTAAGTAACATAAATAAACAGTCATACTCCATTGACTAATGTGATTGCCGGTGTTCCTGGTTAAGCCTCTAAAATGTATTCTGTGCATGAATTGAACCATTCGGTTTATGACATTACAAAACTCACCAGCATTTGTTTATAGTTAATACAATCCTGACTGCTCAAAAGACATTCACATTTTCTTTCTAACTCATATTATCCAAAAAATGTGTAATTCATTACAGCCTTAATATCTTTCATCTTTTAAACATTCAGTCAATAATGAAATGATCTTCAAGTAAATTTCTAAAATTCCCTAAAGGCACCAGTTCCTCCAATTTAAAAGTACATTGTAATTCATTCCAAATATGAGGGGGAAAAGAACCCAATTCAGTGGGGATGTGTAGTGCGTTGTTAATCTGTAGTGCGTTGTTAATCTGTAGTGCGTTGTTAATCTGTAGTGCGTTGTTAATCTGTAGTGTAACAATGGTCCAAAGTGTTTTCCTCTGATCAGGATTTTAATAGATGGTTTATATTTTGGGAGTTTGTGGCTTTAGGTTACCTTTTGTTAATGTTGTTAAGAATGATAACAAAAGAGTCATGAAGGCTTCCTACTGCAATATCACTTAAATGAAATTCAAGATTAAATTACATTCTTAATTTAGTATTTACAAATGTTAACATTTGTAAATATCAAGATTATTTATGTCATACAATGCGGTGCCCATCCATGTATTTGAGAACAGAGTACATTTTGGCCGGTTCTGTATCAGACTACCTGTTCTACCTGAATGGGCTGAAGGTGCCGCCTCATTCTAACAGTAGTGACAAGTAGAATAACTTAGGAAGGATAAGGAGAGAGCAATTGGCCACAAACTGCAAAACAATTCCCTTTTTGGGGGTTGTCTTGCTGTTGCCTTTCCAGTGTACCTGTTGTCACTTTTTTGTTTTGCACCAAACAGGTGAAATTGATTCAGAATCTGTTATGCTTCCTAACTGGACAGATTGACATCCCTGAAGTTTAATGGATTTGGTATTATACAGTGATGATCGCGTGTTCCCTTGATGGTTTTGAGGAGTGTATATTAAATGTTTTGACCAAATTGAGATCTCTGGTCCAAGCTGTCCTTGATTAGACCTGTGGTCTGAGGTTCAGCCTGTGGTCTACAGTTTGAGCCACTGCTCTTAAACACCTTAATAACGGCCTGTTCTCCTGTAGACTCCAAGGCCATCGTGGACGGCAACCTGAAGCTGATCCTGGGGATGGTGTGGACTCTGATCCTGCACTACTCCATCTCCATGCCCATGTGGGACGACGAGGTGGACGAGGATGCAGAGAAGAAGACACCGAAACAGAGGCTTCTGGGATGGATCCAGAACAAAGTGCCAGACCTCCCAATCACCAACTTCAGTAGAGACTGGCAGGATGGCAGGGCCCTGGGAGCCCTGGTAGATAGCTGTGCTCCTGGTATGTGTGTGCCCTGTACCCCTGTGTGCCCTGTACCCCTGTGTGCCCTGTAGCCCTGTGTGCCCCATAAGAGAAAATGTAATGCCATCGGTGAGAAAGCTGAAGCTTGTGCGTCATTGGACCTTCCAACAGGACAATGTTCCCAAGCATACCTCACCAAGGCTTGAAAAAAAGTCCAGGAAGATGCTACAGCGGTCATCAGTCACCTGACTTGAACCCCATAGAAAATCTCTGGTAGATTGGCGGTTGCAGCACGCAAACCCAAGAATATTCCTGAACTTGAGGACATAGCTTGTGAGGAATAAGCTAAGATTCTTCAGGAACGCTGCCAGATGCTGGTGTCTGGATATGAATCTCATATGCAGCAGGTCATAACAGCAAATGCGTGCTCTACTAAGTACTAAAGATGCTTGTCATGAAGGGGTTGAATAATTTAGACACTGGAGAAGTCGTTATCCGTTACATTTTCAGTTGGATTTGTGGAAACCACTTGAAGCATTAATTTTGTTGATCTATTTCAATTGCTTTTGTTTGATTTGTTCATTGCAAACAGCTGACATTCTGTACATTTTGACAACCTGATTTACTGTTCCTCTATGAAGCTTTGATCATGTGACCATGTTGTCGACTTGCAGGTCTGTGTCCGGACTGGGAGAGCTGGGACCAGAAGCCAGTTGACAACGCTCATGAGGCCATGCAGCTGGCAGATGACTGGCTGGGGATTCCTCAGGTGACAGGAAGCTGAAATCCACACACGTTGTAGGGTTTTGTCCCAACTGAGTACTAGGGGTGGAACGCTACATGTATTCGTATTGAACCGAAACGGTACGGGGGTCACGGTTCGGCGCATGAATTTCCACGGAGAATACACGGTATAAAATAAATTAAACTTGTGTGCAAATTAATTAATGTAATGCAGAACTACTGTTAAATACGCGGGTTATGGACACCTACTCTGTAGCCCCACCTTAGCTCTGAAGCTAAGTATCCAAGCTCCACCTATGCATGCAGTTTTTGTCAGGTCGACAGTCTGGTGAGTGAGTCAGATTGCAGCATGAGGACGAGTATAGTGTATGGCAAGTGGTGTCAACCCACTAGAGTTAGAGGACCTCTAAGATCGCAAGTTTGGGAAATCTTCGGTTTCCCAGTCAGTTACAGTCAAAGATTATATATATCGGTTACAGTAGTACAGGCGATACAGTGGTGGATAAGATGAGGACAGTGTGTCAGCGTTGTTCAGCAGTTGTTGGGTATGTGAGTGGAAATAGTACATCTAACATGCTAACAGATATCCGATGCAATCACCCAGATGTGCTAGCTCAGGGGAGAGACTGTATGACACTAGATGGTACAGCTTGAGACATGCACAATAAAAAATAATGCGTTCTGTATTTTTGTTTAGCTTACCCTCCATTGTACCGAACTCGTACCGAACCGTGATGTATGAACCGAACCGTGACTTCTGTGTACCGTTCCACCCCTACTGAGCACTGACACATGAACCCGCTGTATTGGTTCTGAGCTGAAATGAAATCCTGAATCTGGGACCAGTTTTGTGGTGTGGTGGCAGGTGTAACCTAGAGCAACTGACCAATCAACAAAAGTTTGCTGGATGGAATCATTGAACCAGCAATGGAAAAGAGTTAATCTGGCTTTTATCAAGACCTGTAAGCCTCTTTGATTCTAAGTTTTATTATGTAGGATAGTCTGCTAAATATGTAAAGTAATAATGAAACAGGGAACACCGTTTGCCCTCATCTTCTGAATGGCATGACTCCTTCAGCAGTCTTTGGTTCATTTGTTTGAAAGACACGTACTGTTAAATTAGCTGTCACGTGTGTTTGCCTACCTGGTGAATGCTGAAAGCCATTCAAAGAACAAAAAGCATTTTGAAATAAATCATGAACACACCCAAATCACACCTCTGCAAACAAGAGGTATATTCTGTAATGACTCCAACAGTTATGAACTCTCTGTAGGCTGAAATAAAATACTGCAAAGTCCCTGGGATAAAACGAGCTATGGGAAGTCCAAACCCCGTAAAATAAACAGTTGATGCAATCACCATGATGCTACCATTATTATGGGCCCTGAGATTAACCAGAGAATATGTTTGAGGTACTGCAGTAGATTATAGACCAGGCCTCATCTATCCTGTGTCTGTCTGTCTTGTGCAAGTAATTTCTCACTGTTCTTCTGTTACTATGCCAATCGTTTCACACTGTTCTTCTGTTACTATGCCAATCGTTTCACACTGTTCTTCTGTTACTATGCCAATCGTTTCACACTGTTCTTCTGTTACTATGCCAATCGTTTCACACTGTTCTTCTGTTACTATGCCAATCGTTTCACACTGTTCTTCTGTTACTATGCCAATCGTTTCACACGGTGTCTGTTGCTGTAGGTGATCACTCCAGAGGAGATCATGGACCCCAGTGTGGATGAGCAGTCCGTCATGACATACTTGTCCCAGTTCCCTAAAGCCAAGCTGAAGCCTGGTGCTCCTCTCAAACCCAAACTCAATCCCAAGAAGGCCCGAGCCTACGGACCAGGTAAACCATCTCCTAACGTATGACTATATGAAAAAATAGGACTATTCCTGATATTTGCCAAAGAATTGTTTATTGATGATTCTCTGTTTGCCCTCACAACAACTCAATAATTATTAGCAATGAATTTAATAGATATTACATGAATATGCTATTTGAACAGATTCAGATCATTGGTGAAGAACCATAGCTTGCTATCCCTTTTGTTAACTTTAGCAGTTGATAAAGCTATTATGTCTAATTCTATAAAGATGATCACTCATCAACATATGGGGAATATGTAATAATATCACATCAGATAGTAGGCTGTAGTACTAAATGTCATAGTCATGTTATTTTATTTCTCAACATTTATATTAATTTGCTGCTGGGTCATTTTAGGGCTAGTGTATTTGTGCACAGTTTTGCAGAATACCACTTTCTGGCTCATAGCCTACTTATGCAATATCCTTTACAAACCAGAGTTTTTGCAACAATTTTGTTAAGGTTATATCATTAGATAAACCATGTCCCGGGTCTTAAATATGTTTTGATTGATCACAAATAAGATTGTTTAGTAATACTACAAGCTAGAATACATAATCCTCTGCCAGTGTGCATAATTAAATTCTTGACCAATCACAGGTATTTTTCATTATTTTATTGTGCATTTACTGC
>JACXGM010025909.1:0-14862 GCA_016801145.1 Umbra pygmaea | reverse complement strand
TGATCTACTCAACCAATCACATGGCAGTTGCTTCAATGCATTTAGGGGTGTGGTCCTGGTCAAGACAATCTCCTGAACTCCAAACTGAATGTCAGAATGGGAAAGAAAGGTGATTTAAGCAATTTTGAGCGTGGCATGGTTGTTGGTGCCAGACGGGCCGGTCTGAGTATTTCACAATCTGCTCAGTTACTGGGATTTTTACGCACAACCATTTCTAGGGTTTAGAAAGAATGGTGTGAAAAGGGAAAAACATCCAGTATGCGGCAGTCCTGTGGGCGACAATGCCTTGTTGATGCTAGAGGTCAGAGGAGAATGGGCCGACTGCTTCAAGCTGATAGAAGGGCAACTTTGACTGAAATAACCACTCGTTACAACCGAGGTATGCAGCAAAGCATTTGTGAAGCCACAACACGCACCACCTTGAGGCGGATGGGCTAGAACAGCAGAAGACCCCACCGGGTACCACTCATCTCCACTACAAATAGGAAAAAGAGGCTACAATTTGCAAGAGCACACCAAAATTGGACAGTTGAAGACTGAAAAAATGTTGCCTGGTCTGATGAGTCTCGATTTCTGTTGAGACATTCAGATGGTAGAATCAGAATTTGGCGTAAACAGAATGAGAACATGGATCCATCATGCCTCGTTACCACTGTGCAGGCTGGTGGTTTAATGGTTTGGGGGATGTTTTCTTGGCACACTTTAGGCCCCTTAGTGCCAGTTGGGCATCGTTTAAATGCCACGGCCTACCTGAGCATTGTTTCTGACCATGTCCATCCCTTTATGGCCACCATGTACCCATCCTCTGACGGCTACTTCCAGCAGGATAATGCACCATGTCGTAAAGCTAGAATCATTTCATATTGGTTTCTTGAACATGACAATGAGTTCACTGTACTAAAATGCCCCCCACAGTCACCAGATCTCAACCCAAAGGACCATCTTTGGGATGTGGTGGAACGGGAGCTTTGTGCCCTGGATGTGAATCCCACAAATCTCCATCAACTGCAAGATGCTATCCTATCAATATGGGCCAACATTTCTAAAGAATGCTTGCAGCACCATGTTGAATCAATGCCACGTAGAATTAAGGCAGTTCTGAAGGCGAAAGGGGGTCAAACACAGTATTAGTATGGTGTTCCTAATAATCCTTTAGGTGAGTGTATAAAGCTTCCTACGATGAACGACAAAGGAAGAGTATCTCCCAATTGATATCTGAGCAAATAGTTGAAAAGTACCATATGCAAAAATATGCAGAGTGCCAGTGGTTGAAGGTGGAAGACTTTAAATAGCAATGCACTTTTCACTCGAAAAAATAAACACGATTTAAATCAAGTGTCAGAGACTTCTATGACTGAGATGATATCAGTTGGGTCACAACTGGTGAAAAAACAGACCATAACGCTACACAAAGTAAAGTAAAGACATTTCTTGTTGACTCCCAGTTAAACCTTCACAGGAAGTGACACTTGTCCCAGAGGTTTCCGTTGTTATTTACAGGTTACCACTGATTGTGTTTCAGGTGGCACAGCAGATACAATAATAGGCTTTAGTTATTCAGATTTGGGGCGAAAATTTTAATTGAGATGTAATTTCAATATACTGTATGTTTTGAATGAACTTGAGTAATTATTGTATTGATTTCTTAGCAGTTACTTTTAATTACAATGTATTTGCAGTTCAGTGCCATAAGGTATTACAAAACTCACCACAACCACTATGCAGTGAAGAGCCCCTTACACCATCCCTTTATAGATTTGCTAAACCACAATTGGATAGTATTTACATTGTAACTAATAGTAACTGCTATTTTATAAATACATTTATTTACTATGTTTTTACATAATCTACATTCATTACATGTAACGTAGCATGTATGTAAAGTGTTACCAACAATGGGTTTGTATTGGCATGTGCAGTTCCATATTTTTTCATTATTTACTATGTTAAAACCTCAATAAATCTTTCTCTAAAATATTCTGATTAGTGATGTTGAATTACAGGTTAATGTATGTCCCTTTATAACTTCATTACACCAATAACTGTAAATTAAACAAGGAGAATAATCAATATAGCATCTGTTGTCAACCCTGTTATTGAGATGTCAACCCTGTTACTTGTATATTATTCTAATCAAATTCTAAAAATAAAAAGTCAAATGTAAAATCAACTAATTGTATATGCTAAACAAAGGAAACTAGTAATACACAAAAAATGGGGGTATTATTACTTTGTTTACATAACTTTTTCTTAAAACACAAGATTATGTGAATGTTTCAATTGTAAAATTAGCATATTCACCAATGAAACAAAATATAACTCTTCGATATTCTCACTTTACAAACACACTTAGTGAAAAAGAGGGATTTTATCTTTCATAATATATAATTTTTGTTTTAAATATGGATTTTAAACCTTTTCAAAAAGTAATAGATATGTTTGTAACAGGGTTGACATAACAGACATATTAATGTTGATCATATGTGAAAAAAACTACAAATAATGTTAGCCTGAGATGGCACAGTATAACTATCTAATAGGTAAGGATCTACTTCATCAAAAAATATGCTTGAATGCTTTAAAAATAGTATTTTAAAAATCAACCCTTACAAATGGGAAATGGCACGTTTTCGTATAATGACCCGTATGCACTCACTGTAAGTCGCTCTGGATAAGAGTGTTTGCTAAGGGATTAAAATGTAAATGTAAGAAGTCTTGCAAAAAAGAATGGGAGAACCTGCACAAAAATAGATGTGCCAAGCTTGTAGCATCATACTCAAAAAGACTTGAGGCTGTAATTGCTGCCAAAGGTGCTTCAACAAAGTATTGAGCAGAGGCTGTGAATACTTATGTGCATGTGCTTTTTTATTTTGATAAGTTAGTTAAGATGTCAAACACACTTCTTTCACATTGTCATTATGGGGTATTGTTTGTAGAATTTTGAGGGAAGTAGGCTAATGAATTCAATCCGTTTTGGAATAAGGGTGTAACATAACAAAATGTGGAAAAAGTGAAGCGCTGTGAATACTTTCCGGATGCATTGTATGAGGATGTGGAACAATAAAGCTCATAGTCTAAACACCTACTGGACCACTGCACAATAATTGTGTTTTGATTATGTAGTGTTATTCAGCCGATCAGGTTACATTGGGTTCCTTGTATTAGGGGCCATGTGATCTTCCCAAAACACACTCCATTTTCTTGTCAAGAGGAGCATTCTATAGAAAAGTGAGAACTGAGAAAAGACAGAAGGCAAGCATAGAGTGGGAGGTAGTGAGTGAGAAGGTGAAGAAAAGTGAATCCACAGACCCACGTCTATTGTGCTTCATTGTAGGGTGATGTGTAGTGCAGGGACTCTCTCTCTCTCTCTCTCTCTCTCTCTCTCTCTCTCTCTCTCTCTCTCTCTCTCTCTCTCTGTGTCTCCCTTTTTCTCTGTATCTTGGTCTGTATCTTTGTCTCTGCGGATCACTCTGAAAATGCTCTTCTGTCAAAAACGCCTGTGCTTTTCCATTGACATTTGGTTTTGAGACCTACCCACACACTGATCCCGTACACAAAACCCACTACGTTATTGAATACAGTACATCTATTTCAAACTAGACTTTTGACCTCAAAAATGATTACACAAATGCAGTTTGGTGGTGTCCTCCCTATTGCCTCTGTTGCCCTAGCAACAGTTCACCCTCCCCACTTTAGCACTGAAAGAGGAAGTTTTCACTGTCTACTTCCTGTGCATTATGTCAACAGGCCAACCGACAAATACAGTCTTTGTTAAAACTAATAATGTGATGTTAACCCTTTGCTGCTACCATTTACCTGTTCTTGCTTGAATAAGCAATATTTCTGTTATACGACCATGCAGACCAATGATCGGACCATTGATCTGACCTAATGACAACCACGAGATGCTGCCTTCGCCACTATGAATCCCCCAGGATGTACAACTTTTGGCATCAGACTTTGTGGGCTGAAGATATCAGTACTCTTTCTCCAAAGTTAAACCTGTCCAAATATAGGGAACATTTTTTGTATGTTGATGTTTAATACAAGCAGTTTCCTAATGGCATGTCTGCCATTAATTCCAGCTATGTGAAACAAAAAAAATCAAAGGTGCTGTTGATTTCTCTCGTCTATCATGGCCGGTCAGCTTCAAGTTATGATCACTGTTTGTCTTCGCCGTTGCAATTTGTCCGTGTTCGCCATATGCTGTCATGATTTTTCAGACTGTTCCTCTTGACACATTTAATGATGTAGTTTTTGTTTCCACAGCACCTCAATTTATGCTCTGACTATTTGGCCTCTTTAGAAATTTTTTGTTGCCTATTAAAAGTGCTATTTGTAGAATTATGTGCCATGAAAACATAATTACATTCTCTTTCATTGACCAGCTACCAAAAGCTGTGCGAACTGTATTTCTTCTACTTATAACGGAGAATATTGACATGCATATTTATGTCTGTTTGAATGGGTTTCTTTGTGTGTGGCAGACCTCGAGTTGGTTACTGTTAAAACATTGAGCCTACTTCTTTGTTATTCTCATAAATGGTGTGTTGCCCCGAGCTACTGAAGTTCTTACACTTAGAGAAGTGGCTTTTCCCTGAATTGTTTTGCAATTGTAGCAATATGTTTGTTTGCCAGGAGTCATTGCAAAATGTGACCTCATGTCCATGGTGCCATGGTATGTCATCAGTAGCGCTCACATGTATTCTGCTCCTCTACCATCTTTCCTGTCAGAATAAGGAGAAGGAGCGCATGAGGGAGAGGGAGAAGGAGGCGCGGGAGCGGGAGGCTCGCTACAGCAATGGACACCTGTTCACCTCGCTCACAGTCTCTGGGACAACACTCTGTTCAGCATGCAACAAGAGCATCACGGCCAAGGAGGCCCTGAGCTGTCCCAGTGAGTACTAAGAATACTATCACTACTACGGTGTACTTCCATTTAACACTGTCCCAGTGAGTACTAAGAATACTAACACCTCAATGGTGTACTTCCATTTAACATTGTCCCAGTGAGTACTAAGAATACTAACACTACAATGGTGTACTTCCATTTAACACTGTCCAAGACAGTACTAAGTATACTAACACTACTACGGTGTACTTCCATTTAACACTGTCCCAGTGAGTACTAAGAATACTAACACTAATATGGTGTATTTCCATTTAACACTGTCCCAGTGAGTACGAAGAATGCTCTGTACTACGATGTACTTCCATTTAACACTGTCCCAATGAGTACTAAGAATACTCTGTACTACGATAAACTTCCATTTAACATTGTCTAAGAGAGTACTAAGAATACTAACACTGTACTATGGTGTAATTCCATTTAACACTGTCCCAGTGAGTAATAAGAATGCTCTGTACTATGGTGTACTTCCATTTAACAGTGTCCCAGCGAGTACTAAGAATACTTAAACTGTACTACGGTATACGTCCATTTAACACTGTCCCAGTATCTACTGTTGTAGAGCAGGTTTACTCGTACGCTCAGATATTGTGTGGATGGAGTGTGGAAAGGTGGATGTCAGGTTAAATAAAGAGAAAATATTGGATAAAAATAAGAAGATAAATATTGTTTGTGTAGTAAGATTATTTGATTATTTGACATCCATGCAAACATGTAAATATTGTAAGAGACATTCCCTTCAGAAAAACATCTGTCATCATCAAAGATTAGAACAATCGGTTTCATTACAATTGACTTCACTTACAGTAGAATGTGATGAAGACATTTGGTTTGACTAGAAATTATTTATTTAGAAATATTATGGGGTTACATTTTGACACGGTTAACAGATGAATGTATTCATAACAAGACCGCGTGTGTCTCCTATGTGCACAGCCCTAACCGTTCACACACAGCCCTACACACCCTTTCCTGTTATGCTCGGAGCTAGTGAAGTTATTCCTACTTCTCTGTTTTTTTTATCTGGGCAGTATTTCATCTTTGTTTTTCTTCAGCAAACCTAAAGCAGTTTTCCAGACAGAGTGACTTGGCCAACTGTCCCTGTGTTATGTCAAGACTCTATAAAAGTCCTGGTTTTTAAAACTGTGCGTGGCACCAGCCTGCAACGGACTCTATTCTGGCAGCCTAGCTGCGTGGGTAGCAAAGCCATGCGCTAACTCAGTACCTAGAAGGTTCTTCCTCTTTTGAGGAGGTGGTACACAGTAGGTAAAAGGTCACCTCCCCAGTGTACATTTTATTAAACTGAGTACAAAATGTTATTTTGGTCGTGGAAACGCACAGTGTTTTGGAAGGGATATTGTGAAAAATGTGGATGGCAGTACACGTCTAAAATAAAAGCCAAAAAGACATTCAGTCACTATTTTATTTGTAAGGTTTGTCTAGATTTGTGACAGAACAGATGTTTTAAGGGCAGTGGGGAAGGAGCAAAGAAACTGTCTACACGGTGTGGGCCGCACCCACCAGCTGTGTAAAGCCTAACGTCCTGTTCACAAACCAGAAGTGAAACAGATTTGGAAAGATTCCAGGGCCGATGAATTGATGAGAAAGATGCTATAATCACTAAACTCAGCAAATAGTCTGTGTGTCTTCATATTTGAGAAAGGCAGTCAAGCCTCAATCTTTGAGAGATCGGAAGATGAATAGAGAGAAGCCAGGACATAGAGAGAACAGCTTGAACTGAAGGAGAGTGATTTCAGTGAGTCAGGTGTTTCTTCGTCCCACAGCCTGCAGTGTCACCATCCACAACCGCTGTCGAGACACGCTGCCCAACTGTGCCAAGATGAAACAGAAGGTAAGAGATGACCAAGGATAACACCGGAGACATTTAGATTAATATGCACGGATATCTTTTTCGTGCAGTTTGATGAAATAAATACTTCACTCGGTAAACGTTAGACTTGGTGCATTTCCATGACACTTAATAATGGGAATTGTCCATAAAAATGCTGTTTCTCAATATCGTACAGTATCTCACAAAAGTGAATTCACCCCTCACATTTTTGTAAGCTTTTCACGTGACAACACTGAAGAAGTGACACTTTGCTACAATGTAAAGTAGTGAGTGTACATCTTGTATAACAGTGTAAATTTGCTGTCCCCTCAAAATATCTCAACACACAGCCATTAAGGTCTAAACCGCTGGCAACAAAAGTGAGTAAACCCCTAAATGAAAATTTCCAGATTGGGCCCAAAGTGTCAATATTTTGTGTGGCCACCATTATTTTCCAGCACTGCCTTAACCCTCTTAGGCATGGAGTTCACCAGAGCTTCACAGGTTGCTAGAGTCCTCTTCCACTCCACATCACAGAGCTGGTGGATGTTAGAGACCTAACGCTCCTCCACCTTCCATTTGATGATGCCCCACAGATGCACAATAGGGTTTAGGTCTGGAGACATGCTTTGCCAGTCCATCAGCTTTAACCTCAGCTTCTTTAGCAAGGCAGTGGTTGTCTTGGAGGTGTGTTTGGGGTCGTTATCATGTTGGAATACTGCCCTGCAGCTCAGTCTCCAAAGGGAAGGGATCATGATCTCCTTCAGTATGTAACAGAAGATGTTGGCATTTATGGTCCCTTTAATGAACTGTAGCTCCCCAGTGCTGGCAGCACTCATGCAGGCCCAGACCATGACACTCCCACCACCATGCTTGACTATAGGCAAGGCAATCTTCTTATAGCCTAGGCCATCTTTATGTAGAGCAACAATTCTTTTTTATCAGATCCTCAGAGAGTTATTTGCCATGAGGTGCCATGTTGAACTTCCAGTGACCAGTATGAAGGAGTGTTAAAGCAATAACACCATATTTAACACACCTGCTCCCCATTCACACCTGAGACCATGTAACACTAACAAGTCACAAGACACCGCAGAGGGAAAATGACTAATTGGGCCCAATTTGGACATTTTCCCTTAGGGGCGTACTCACTTTTGTTGCCAGCGGTTTAGACCTTACTGGCTGTGTGTTGAGTTATTTTGAGAGGATAGAAATGTACACTGTTAAACAAGCTGTACACTCACTACTTTACAATGTGACAAAGTGTAATTTCTTCAGTGTTAGGAAAAGTTAGGATCATATATTTACAAAAATGTGAGGGGTGTACTCACTTTTGTGAGATACTGTATATATTGAATCCTTACACTCATACATTGATATTTATGTAATAATATGGTAAATGCTATTCAACTGCACTCTTTGTAACCACAGCAACAGAAGATGGCTCTCATGAGGAACAACTCAGCTCTGCAAAACGTGACCCTTCGTACCAAACGTGGGTGTAAACACACACACACACACACACACACACACACACACACACACACACACACACACACGCTTAGTAGGGTGAATTCACTTTGCCCCATGCACAATACAAAACATAAATATTGCCAGGGAAGATCATCATAACATTACCTCTCTTTATAGTTTTTACTCCATTTCTTAATACATGTTGTATCGTTGTTTTGTTTTTTACACTTATTATTTTTTACTCGCTGCATTGTCAGGAGATGTAGCATACAATTTTCACTATCAATGTACATTTTCCTGTACTTACTGTGAGTCACTCTGGAGAAGAGTGTCTGCTAAATGACGAAAATGGAAATGTATAAATGTAAATAAACAAATCAAATCTATTACATATGCTAAAGGAATGCATATTTAATAATAAACTTCTGCCCCTTTAGAGCCCCTGATGAGGGAACGGCCAAGCTCAGCCATCTACCCCTCAGAAAATCTCCGCCAGTCTCTCTTGGGTTCGCGTCGCGGACGTTCCGGCCTCTCCCTCTCCAAGAGTGTCTCTACCAATAACATAGCAGGGTGAGTTCCCCTAGCAACTGCTCACCATCCAACAAAGGAAGGGGAAACAAAGGCGATGAAGTTGAATAATCAATTGATCAACTAACATTAATGATGCCATTATATCGAGATGGTTAATCCAAACATGCTACCTGTCCACGTGAATAGTAGTAGTATTGATGAAAAGGAGGTTAACCATTTGTGTAATGTCTGAACTGACATGTTTATCTACACATGGCTTGTGTGTGTGTGTGTGTTTGTGTGTGTGTCAGGACATAAGCATGAATAATGGTATTGACAGTGGCTCATGCATTGGTGAATATGGTGATATTTGTACCATTGTAATCATGTTGTGTTTGTGTGTCTGTACCCCGATGCATGTTGTGTTGTGTACATGTACGTGTCATCTGCTCGTCCTCTGTGTGTTTCAATATATCTGTTGTTCCATGTACCCATTTCTACATGGCGTTTTCTGTGTGCATGTGTGTAAACGGTACCTCTGTCTGTGTATGGATGGCTGTACGGCTCTGTTTCGTGCATGTGTGTGTATCCGTGTGTTCGGCCTGGCGCGCGCGTGTCCTCGTCCACGGCCGTATAGGAACCTGAATGACGACTCTCCCTTGGGGCTGCGTAGGATCCTGTCCCAGTCGACAGACTCGCTGAACTTCCGGAACAGAGCCATGTCCATGGAGTCGCTCAACGACGAGGGTAAGATGCTGTTGGTTGGGATGGATTTCTCCTGAGTGGCCTGAGGAGTTAGGCCCGGGCTTGAAAGTGCATATAGCAAATCTGGATGTATACTGTTTGTTAAACCATACTCTATCACCTCATACCGGTGGAATTTAAATGGGTAACTAAAATTAGTTAGTTTTAGTTTAATTTTAGTCTTTATTATTTCTTTGAGATCATGTAAATTCAGGCACCCTCCAAATGCATTGTCCAAATAAATTACAACTTCTGTCTAGAGTCTTTGTACACTGGTAAAAAGTAAAGTAAGACTGAAATAGCTGACAAAATTAATACTGCTCTGCGTTTTTTCCAGTCAATTTCAAACAGCATAAACAACACAGACTTCATCGGTTTATAGCTTATTATGTTCCAATGAAAACAATGATTTGAAACTTTATTGCATAGAGGCACAGTGTAAACCGTGGAGTGCCTTAATTTACCTATAGCTGACAGAACAAGGATCGGTAGTTTGGTTTAGTCCACTTCTTCGCTCTCACTAACTAAATGTTGTCATTTTTCAGGGGAAGTGTACTACACCTCCATGCTGGAGGAAGTGGAGATGGAAGGCCGGGATTTTGAGGCGGACTCTTGGAGCATGGCGGTGGATTCTGGCTTCCTGCAGATGCATCGTAAAGACGTCATCAAGAGGCAGGACGTGATCTATGGTGAGCAGTGAACGTCTTTACATACTGCAGTCTTCAATCCCTTTCACTTTGTGCTGAAAACATTGCTGGTGCTCGTTTCTGCTACTACAATTCCAACTAGAGAGCTGCTTGACAGTGCCATCCATTTAGTGATAGCTCAGGGATTTAGACCTGTAATCGGAAGGTTGCCAGTTCAAATACCGAATTGAATGAATGGTGTTATGTCCTTGAGCAAGGCACTGTAACCTAAGTCTCAAACATGTGTATTCTGGTCTTTCCCCGTGTCACTGTTTCCTCAGAGCTGATCCAGACAGAGCTTCACCATGTGCGTACGCTACGCATCATGGAGCGGGTGTTCCGTCAGGGCATGTTGGATGAGGTGCAGCTGGAGCCGGGCGTAGTGCACGCCATCTTCCCCTGCCTCGACCGCCTCACCGCCATCCACTCCCGCTTCCTGGCGCAGCTGCTCACCCGCCGCAACCACAGCCTGCAGCCTGGCAGCTCCTGCAACTTCACCATCCACCAGCTAGGAGACGTGCTGCTGGAACAGGTGAGAGATACGCTGAAGTATATACTATGTTATAAATATAAGTAATTTAAAACACCTACATATACAGTACCATCCTAATAGGTAATTTAATACACGCACATATACACTACCCTCGTAATAGGTAATTTAATACACCCACATATACAGTACCATCATAATAGGTAATTTAATACTCCCACATATACAGTACCATCCTAATAGGTAATTTAATACACTTATGTATACAGTACCATCCTAATAGGTAATTAAATACACCCACGTATACACTACCCTCGTAATAGGTAATTTAATGCAACCACATATACAGTACCATCCTAACAGGTAATTTAATACACGCACATATACAGTACCATCCTAATAGGTAATTTAATACACCCACATATACAGTACCCTCGTAATAGGTAATTTAATACTCCCACATATACAGTACCATCCTAATATGTAATTTAATACACTCATGTATACAGTACCATCCTAATAGGTAATTTAATACACCCACGTATACACTACCCTCGTAATAGGTAATTTAATACACCCACATATACAGTACCATCATAATAGGTAATTTAATACTCCCACGTATACAGTACCATCCTAATAGGTCATTTAATACACCCACATATACAGTACTGTCATAATAGGTAATTTAATACACCCACGTATACAGTACCATCCTAATAGGTAATTTAATACACCCACGTATACAGTACCATTGTTATAGGTAATTTATTACACCCACGTAGACAGTACCATCCTAATAGGTAATTTATTACACCCACATATACAGTACCATCCTAATAGGTCATTTAAAGCATAACTCTTGACAAAATGCAACCAAATGTCTTTTTTTGAAAATACTCAAGTCAAACTTTCATTTAAAAGCATAATTAGGACAGAAACGCCACTTTTAAGAAATTCTGTATTCTCGGTTTCGGTCAAATTGCCTTTTGAACGGGAGGGATAGGGGCACTAATATGATAGCATTAAATCGCTATTTTTAAAACACTAAGAAGGCTCGACACAAACATGAAACTTTGCACCAAGTATCACCAGGAGCTGTACAAAGCTCCTGCCAGCCAAAAAGTGTAGAAACTGTTCAGGTTTGAGGGGTATTAACATTTTGGATTGACCGAGAGCAATGTAGATGTTCAATAATAAAATGAATCCTAAAGAATAGAACTTGCCTAATTATTGTGAACATAGTGTATATAGTACATCCTTGCGGGTCATTAGTTCTATTCCATACTTCAGAATGTATTTGGCCTGGCCACTTATTATGTAACGTTAGAAGACTCTAAGCTTCTCTGAAACTGGTTCTTCTCTGTTTTATCCTTCTTGGTAGTTTACTTCATAGCCACTTTACTGGGACTGCTAGCCTTTGGGATCTAGGTTACTTTTGAATAGATTTGGTTGTTTTTCTTAGTTTTCAGGTCAGTATGCTGACGAGATGAGGAAGACCTACGCTGAGTTCTGCAGCCGACACCTGAAGTCTGTGAAACTGTACAAGGAACTGCTGGCCAGAGACAAGCGGTTCCAGTACTTCATACGGGTAAGGCAAAGATGTTAAAGCTACCATTCACAACTTTCTTAATTGCAAAACATTTTTATGTGCCCCATTTTGGTCTGGATGTGTAGTATATTGTTTATATTATATACACAATTTAGGTAGAATTATTATCTTACTGCAGTTAGCTTGAACGTGTGGTTCGTTAAAGTGGAGGACCCAAACTCTAGACACAATAGAACAAGAAAGAAAATATGAACCTAGGCACCTGAGAGAACAAAACAAAGTACAAAGCGGGAACCCGTTTAAGCCTGACAGCGTCTATTTTCATGTTCTGTAAAACCCAGAGGCCTAAATAGACATAAATATTGACTAGTATAATGAAAGGCATCTTTAAACAAGTGACGTGAACTCATGCCGTTTCAAAATGTTGGTGATTGGAAAGCAGTGTGTATCATAATGTAACAACATTTTATTGATGTAGACATGTGGTTCACCTATATTAAGCATTTCCCTTTGTGGGATAGAAAACTCACAATTTAATATAACCCAGGGCTAATGATCTCTGGAGGGGCAGGAAAATATGTTTCATATTATTTTTGCTTCTACCTTAGTGAAATGCACGCACAGCATTTTGAGATACTGTAGGTGTTAAAGATTTCCTAATGAGGTTTCTCAGAGACATTAATTTTATGCTAATTTAACAAACTATTCCATATGCATATTAGCTGTTAATTACATGTTTTCTTTTTTATGTAATGACATTTATGTAAGAACATATCAGAAGGTAGAATCATTTGGCTTTTTTTAAATAAACTGTGATGTATGACATTCATAACAAGACATTTTTCACCCAGTGTGAGATTTATTAATAGGAACATTTGCTTGAGATTTCATACATTCAGCTATGGCTACATGTTCGCAGAGTGCTAAGTGGTGAAATAAGGAATCTGCTGGTCAAAATTACAGTTTATTACTTAAATTATTACCATATATAAAACTATTATTGAAATACTTTAACACCCTTCGATGACGACAAATCGAATAGATGGCGGATCTATTTGCTCAGATAGATTTGGCAAACGTTGCATTTCGCAGAGTTTCTTTTCTTTTTGCTTAAAAATGACGGGACATTTTTGCCGACTGCATATTTTTGCAGATTACAGATCATATCGTTTTTGTGAGGTTTTGAACATGTATTAGAAAGACAAAGATAATACAATCCATTCCTGTGTACATTCAAGTGCAATCTACACTTTGGTGGCAACAAGCACTTTCCAATAGGATCTTATCAGACTGGCGTCTCTACCAGGATGAGCCAGCTGATTTAATGTCCACAGTTCTAGATGTAATCAACTGCACGACGAACACTTACCTACAAATTCCTCACACCAGCCCTGTTCAAACCTGGCCCTCAAAGCTCGCTCCACTCTGTTTTTTTCATTGCAACCCTCAAATTTTGGGCTTATTTACTTGGTACACCAGCTGGATGCAATTAATTATAAGGTATAATATTATATAGGCTACTGGCCTCGTAGTGTAGGTGTTGAATACCCCTGCCTTACGCCGTTGCCCAACAGCGTTAGTAAAAGGGTTTTATTTGCCATCAATAATTTCTGTGGAAATAGATTGCAAGTTGAGTTCAACTATGTAACACAACATAGAAATATATGTAAAGGATAAACACCAACTTACTTTATATTACCTTGGAATAATGTAATTGTACTAACTGAACAGAGGTGATTATACCAGCAAACATTTACATGTAGAAAGGATCTGCTAGAGTTGGTGTAGTGGTCTTAGCTCCCGACATGTGCCCTTGTGACGGCACTTCTGTGCCCTTGCTCTCTGTCTCCCCCTACCTGTCTGTGCCCTTGCTCTCTGTCTCCCCCTACCTGTCTCCCTGGCTTCTCCCAGCCTTCTGTCCTGTCAATAATAATAAAAATTATAATTACAATAATATAAAAACATCTTTATATTAATATAACCTTTATTATCCAGAGGGAAACAGTTTTTGCTAACAGCCTCACTGCCCAGGGTAAAAAGCATGAATAACACAAGGATATATACAAATATATCAAGATAAATACCGTAGATATCATTGATAAGTAAAAGTAGAAATAAAGAAAAAATCAATACACATTAAGCCTATGATCCTACTGTATACATTACCATATCATAAATGTAATTATCATTAACTAGTGATATGTACTGTATAAGAATCAATCGAGTCAATTAACACTACTGATAGATTCTGCGTCTGTCGGTCTAGCGGTTAACCCCCCCATAAGTTGAAGATCAGGTACACCACCCATCCCCTGACGTGAGGAGTTGTAGAGCTGAATAGCAGGATGGAGGATTTCCTGTGACGTTCCGTTAAATTTTAACTGCTACCAGCCTATTGCTAAAAATGCTTCTCTGTTCCATAATTTGATATTTGACTCCATTATGCAGCAGTTTCTTTATCAGAACTGTAGTTTGGGGAAATTATGAGAATATTATACCATTAATATGCACAATAAATGAATACATCAATAAATGATATATTTCCCTTTCCCCTTTGGGGGGCAATGTTATGAGTTAAACAGGTAATTAATGGCTTAATAGAAAGCGTGGAGAATGATCTTATTGATCTTAATTGCCTCGTAGATACATAATATCTATAAATCTGAC
>JACXGM010025908.1:0-15103 GCA_016801145.1 Umbra pygmaea | reverse complement strand
TGTCAACACAGCTCCATTGTCATCACAGGAATAATGTCAACACAGCTCCATTGTCACCACAGTTCCAAATGTCAACCCAGCTCCATTGTCATCACAGCTCCAATTGTCAATAGAGCTCCATTCTCATCACAGCTCCAAATGTCAACACAGCTCCATTGCCATCACAGCTCCAAATGTCAACACAGCTCCATTGTCATCACAGGAATATTGTCAACACAGCTCCATTGTCACCACAGTTCCAAATGTCAACACAGCTCCATTGTCATCACAGCTCAAATTTTCAATAGAGCTCCATTCTCATCACAGCTCCAAATGTCAACACAGCTCCATTGTCATCACAGGAATAATGTCAACACAGCTCCATTGTTATCACAGCTCCAAATGTCAACACAGCTCCATTGAACAGCACAGTAAAAGCTTTAAATGGTTAAAGTGTACCACTTGGTAGAAGCTACTTATTTATTTCATATAAACAAAGACATTCTATATTTCTGTAAAGGTATCCAGTCTTGATATTATAATTTCCTGATCATCTGTAAGAAGCCCTGTTACTCTGTACACTTTTGTTTTGGATGGGACATCAGCTTGGGTTAAAGCCATGGACAAGGCTTCTTACATCACACCGAAATATGCTCTGTACATTGTGTCTTCCCAGTGTTTGGTTCCCCAAACATTTCCGGTAAATTCTAGGAATCATCCTTTTTTGTTTGGTTAATGGCAGAATTTTCATTTTGGTGATTTGGTGAGAGTTTCTCTGTTTTCTAGTGATAGTTATTCAAGGCTTCATTACTGTTCTTCAAGCAGCAGGATCAAGCTGTCAACACAAACTCAGAGTTTACTTTGCAAAGTAATAGTGGTCTATTGCTGCTAAGAAAGGAAATTAAGTCTTCAATGCCCATCATTACATTTTTAAAATGCATTGCAATTTATTACTGCTAGAATAAAGGACTGCTCATCACTGTTTTCCTCTTTATTCTGTGTGGTGGCAAGGACGCCACAGACAGCTGATTCTATGAAGTCAGTGTTGGAGTTTTAGTGATTCCAATAGCGATACGGCACTTCCATCAGGGATAACCGCTGCCTACACACGCTATCGCTGCTATCTTAAGAGGGAGCCCGTTTGACCTTTTAGTATTTGGCTTTCTCCATTACAGATGAGGGCATAATGTGCTTAAAGAGGATATTACTGATATTCGCGGTCCCTTGCCCTCGTAAGAGGGGGTTGTCATCGGTAAAACACTGAAAAGATCGAAAGCACTTAATCTGTCAGGATTTGTCAGGAGAATGCCGGAGTCGAGGTGATATCAAGAGGGAAGCAGGGCTGAGCCAGGCTGGTTGGTGGTGAGACGTTTAAAAGCCTCTCAGCACTCTTCTCACTTCTCTTTGTTTCTGGCTACTCCTCCTCACCTTGTCTTTCTCCTCCTCCTCGTATCCTCTCGACTTTTCTCCGCTCCGTCACCTCAGCCTGACTTCCCGCCGTATTCGGTTGGATACTCCTTCCACTTCATAACCTCCTCGTCACCCCTGACTTTTTTCTTTTTAACTGTCTCCCCACTGAGCGTGTCCCACCCCCCCACTGACATCCTGCCTCTCTACACCTCCCTCCCTCCCTGTCCCTCTCTTTCTCTCTCCGTGTGACACCGGGGTTTTTGATGAATGCAAATTTAAGCAAATGAGATGTGCAGGAGCGGAGCCACGTGTCCCTGCGAGCCCCTGGTGGGATGACTGGTTGCCTGCGGGAGCCGTCAGCCAGTCAGCTGGAAGTGGAGAGAAGGAAATATGGAGAAGGAGTGAAAAGGACGGAGGAAAAACTACGGAGAGAAATGGAGATGAAGGTAGAAAAGTGAGAGAGATAAAGAGTGTAGGTGACAGATGTTACACAGCTTCCAGAATGTTCAGAAGTTTACTTACATCTGCATAATATAATTTAGAATCTGAAAGGTTTTTAGCATGCTTTTCGATAAAAGGGTCAAACTACATTCACAACACGCTTTATCTTTGTTTGTGAACACTGCAGCCTGGTTAATTCTGCAGGCATATTTTATAAATAGTAGTGACCATGTCAAACTGTGCTCAGTTAGTAGTAGCGCATCCATCTGTTTCCTCAAATTAATTTGAGAGTTTGTGTCAGAGTGCTTTCTGATTCGCTCAGTACCTGAGTGACGGACAAGGAATGGGGGTTCTCGTCCCCGTTCCCACCCCCCCGCCACACACACACAACTATGCGTACACATGCAGATTCTCACATATACGTCACAGATATTACCAACATGCCATCTCTGTTTTTGAAGACGCTACACAGAACTATTTGTCCAGAATGCATTGTGTAGATAGCATGGATACTTTGATCCACGTTTTTTCAATTTCCCCACTTTGAAGATGGACAAGTTAATGGGATATTGAGAGACAGCTGAAAATCATCTTTAGTTGAGAGGCAACGATCATGGCAAACAGCCTTTTTGGTTACTCCAGCTGTCTTGAGTCCATTAAACTTCCAAGTCTGCCTTTGGTCTGGGAAAAAAAAACATTGTAGTTTTGACAGTTAGAAACACTGTTTTCATTGAGAAATGCTCAAAAAAGGGCAGAGAAGAGCACCTCTGTCCCCCCAGAGGGTACGGTGGCACAGCTTTACGTCTGTGCTCAGAGGACACATAATCAGAGATCAGCATGTAACCCAAAACCACCTTCCCTCCAACACATTCTAATGGCAGTTATATCATCTGCCATCTCGCTGGATCCACAGTGGGCACTAACTGTCAGGGAATTTAAAGAGGATCATATAAATCATTTACACCACTCCATCTTTATCCTCCTACCCTCTCTCTCTGTTAATGGTGTTCTGAATATGCAACACAGGTTGTCCTGGATGACACACTGCTGCGCAGAGCCAAGTGTTCCCTCTGGATGCTGAGGTATCCTCCTCAGTTGCCCGTCTTTAAATGGCTGATGAACATTACTTCACCGCCGGCCTACGAGGCTTCTCTCATAAGAGTCTATATCTTCTCATACCCGGTAAATTATGCATGAATCTCGTTCTTTAAACTGGATCACTAAAAGTAACAAAATATACATAAACTGCAATGCATTATGCAGCGTGAAACGCCAGCATTCCCTAGTATGCAAAACAGCTGTTAAACCGTTTCGAAATATACAGATTATAATTGTTTTATTTCCTTAAAAATATAGGTGTGAAGCGGCAAATGATAGAGGGTGTTTAGTTTGCAATGTATGCCAGTGTGTGTGTGGAGCTTTGTGTGTGGCAGTTAGTGAGCTTGTGTGTGTTTGTTTGTGTGTGTGTGTGTGTGTGTGTGTGCATGCGTGCGTGCGTGCGTGTGCGTGCGTGTAATATGCAGGCTATCTGGAGTTGGTTGCTCATGTGTATCTGTGGCTCGGCTATTGTTGTTTGTAGTTTCATGGTATAATTTCTGTAACCGGTGGCTGACTCTGGGTTCTGCTTCATCACAGCACATGGTCGTGGCTGTCTGTTTGTTTTTCTGTCTGTCTGTCTGTCTGCCTGTGTGTCTCTCTGTCTGTCTCTCTGTCTGTCTCTTTGTCTTTGTGTCTCTCTGTGTCTGTGTCTCTATTTGTATCTGAATCATTGTCTTTTGTTGCAACCTAAAACCACACTGTGGCTGCATTTGAACTGTTAGCATGAGTCTTTTCTTAGCATTCCCATTAGCTCTTGCCAGGGGAACCATTACATGTATCACTGTCGTCCAGTCCCTTTTGAAATCCCTTTGCAGCCTTTGTCATTGTATTATTTCATCATTTCTTTTAAATAAATCAATGTGTGTGTGTTTTTTAATGCAAAACCCCTGCCTACCATGGCTTTTGAAGTGCTCAGTCTAATTTTGTCCTCTCGAGGCAAAATGTGATATTTGAAAACAATATCCTGATTGGCTGATGGGATGTTCTAGAACCCACCCCCTTAACCAGCTGACATTACTCATAGGGTATTGCACCTTTCATTCGATCATTGTTGCCATGCTCAATGACCTTCTGTAGACGAAGGGCATATTGATGACCCGAAGTTAAACCAGGGTTACTACGAAAACACTGCCAAAGGCTAATATTTATTAGAAAACAAAACTGTCATCAATATATCAGAAAATGTTCTGTGACAGATGGTAATTTCATTACTTTACAAGTCAGTCAAAACATAATCTAAAATCAATCTGGTGATCATGGCAGTATGTCCACCTCAAGCCTTAATAATAAACAGTTAAGACGATCTTAATGAGCTCATTTTGATGATGTATTTAGTAAAAATTTGACTTGTGACAAAATGTGCTTTGTATAAATAGTCTATTAAAACCATATTTCAATCTCAATGTGTTTAAATAGAATATGGCAACTAGAAAATAACATCTTTGTAACGCTGTGATTTTTCAGCTCTGGCTAAAGTGAGTACAACAGATTGGAAATAGGGTTCTACGTCTACATGACATCAGCCCGTTGATGACGTGTGACATTGGACCACACTGACATGTATTGACCAGGAAACGATGAACACCAAACAACACCCCTTCCTGGTTGGTGCTCAAAAGCCCTGCTAAGTGGGCTGTCAATCACCCTGCATCTCATGAATATTCATGAGCAGCATTGGTCGGCAGTTTTATTGTATGTTTTGTTTTGGTGTCTTTGTGAAGGATGGCCAGCGCCCACCTACACTACCTTATTCACAATCAGCCCACACAATGGCTGCTTTTGAAACCAAACTGTCGGAAACACAAACGCCTTCTCCATCTCCATGAATATTCATTCACACCTGCCAATGGCGGAAGTTTCCAGGTTCCCGCTGTATACCACTGAAAAAAAAACTTTGGACAGGAGCTGCGTGTGCGCGCTCACTCACACTCTCGCGCGCACAGTTGTGTAAGTGTTCGCCGGAGTTCAGTTACATTTCAATTCTGTGTACAGGCTGAATTCAGATGGTGCTCTTTTACATTAAGAGCCATCCTGTCCAAGTAATTGGACTGCATGTTCACACGTTAAGAGTTTTAGTGTTATGATGTTTAGTGTTTCATCGACGCTCTGAAAGCACACCATCCTTGTAGTCCATATTCCCGTATGACTGAGTGAGGTCATCAGAGGCCAAGGCTGATTTGTTTTACCGGGTAATAGCTCTCACATTATGCAAATGAGAGGAGTATCACTGCCTGTGGGATCTAACAAGCTGCATTTATTAGCGCTATGATATCAGCCTGGACCAATAGCGGCTACTTACCTGAAGGAAAGCCACAGAATGGTGATGCAACATTTGGAAACGTTTTGCAAAGGTTGGGAAATTGTTGGATAGCAAAACCCTTTAGCAGGTTAGTTTGGGGTTTATTCTGTGGCTACGGAAGACACTGTCATGCCAACTTCCTGGTTGTAAATTGGAATCAGATGCCTCAGTGGTTAGGGTGTCAGGCTTGTAGGTGGAAGGTTGCCGGTTTAATTGCTGACTGTGACAAAATGTTTGTCCATGAACAAGGCACTAACCCTAAGTTGCTCCCTTGGATGTCCCTGTACTTACTGTAAGTCAGTCTGGATAAGAGCATCTGCTAAATTGCTAAAATGTAAATCCACTGCTTTATATTCAATGCATCAAGAGGCATCTCCTTTTTTTCATGATTATTAACTCACACTGTGCCCAGTGATGGATGGTGTTTTTCGATGCATTTGTGTGTGCACGTATATGTTTAAATAGCAGTAGACTCTTTAGTGACCTTTAATTGAGGACTCCTTTGTTAGCTAGCTAATTATTAGTCAGGTAAGCACAGCAGGCTACAAAATGACAAATCCATCTGGCATTTTGCCAACTGTGTGCATATCAGAGGATGAAGAGATAAGGATGATGTAGCTGTTGACAGACCTATGACCAGCCTCCGCTTAATATTCCCAGAGAATTTCTATGACAACGGAGAAATATGATGACACAATGTCAAACAGTTCCTATGAGCGTTCGACTCATCACCCTGAACATCAGTTGTCTAAGATACTCAGATGCTTTGATACCATATAATTTTTGAAATAAGTCCAGTTTATTTTCAGCTATTCATTTCCTAAAAGGTTTATTGCCATGACATGTGTACATGTTTCTATATAGAATAAATAGTTTCTCCCATATATAGAATACAATGTAGCATTGCTATTTGAGCAGGAAATTAAATGCGGGTCTATCTTTGACATGCAGTACATGTTGTTTTTTAGGCCATGGTTTTGTGTGTAATAAAGCACTACACAGTAAAAAAAAATTTTTAAGGATTGTTTTAAATATACAGTGAATGTAAGCTGGTCAAAAATTGTTCCATTGTTATGGCTTGAATTCTACAAATTAATTTAAGGTTAGGTTAAGGCATTAAGATTAAGTATAAATCAATTTCAAATGTTTATGCTAATCTTTAAGGTTTGGGAATGGTTTGAAATTAAATGTAAATGATCACACTTCAGCCCTGTAACTCAATGGTTACACCACAGTGCTCCATCGTAAAGATGGCAGACATAACAAGATCAGACCAAATCTTACACAAACGTGACGTAGCTGGTCTCCATGAATAGCCCCCTATAGGGAGCTTGGCTTGGCTTGGGCCAGGGTCCATTTCTTCTCTTTTTGTCCGGCCTGATTTCTGGCTGTCAGCCGTGGATAAAGCGGCCGAGAGAGAAACAGGAAGAGAGAGGCGCAGAACGAGACTGAATGAGACAGAGCGAAGAAAGAGTGCGGAGGCGTAGATTTTTACGGTCGGTGATTTGGCTACTGATGAGACAGGTTACTGGAAACACTGGTGATAAAACACCCTGCCTGTTCCGCCTTTTCCTGCTCCCTGGCTGGATATGGAAGACATGTTTGCCCTGTCTGTGGTTTGTCTGCATTACAGCCGTTATCCCCTGTTCTTTCATATTGTGGAAACAGAGTAGCAATCATATTTATCTCCTATTTACATGAATAGAGCACAGTGTTTTCTCAGCAGGCCTTTCTGTCTCTCACTGTTTCTCAGTGTTTAGAGGATACTGTATATGTGTATGGCAGACACTATGTTTACAATGCCAAAGTGGAAAGCAAATGTATAGAATTATGTCAACAAAACAGCAGCCCCGTATGCAACATACTGCGATGCACTGTGTGTTCTGGCACCTTTCTATCTGAACCAGCATTAACTTTTTCAGCAATTTGAGCCCTAAAAGAGCTTCAGTTTTGGATATGCTCTGACCTCGTTGTCTAGCCATCATTTGGCCCTTGTCAAAGCCTCTCAAATTCTTACGCTTGCCCATTTTTTGTATTACACAGCAAGTGAACATTTTGTCCTCAAAGTTGATGTGTTAGAAGCTGGAAAAATGGGAAAGCTTATGGACTTGTGCGACTTTGTCAATGGCCAAATTGTGATTGCTAGCCTACTGGGTCAGAGCATCTCCAAAACTCCAGCTCTTGTGGGGTGTTCCTGGTCGGCAGTGGTCAGTACCTATCAAACGTGGTCCAAGGAAGAAAAAGCGACAGGCTCATGGGCGGCCAAGACTCATTGATGCATGTCTGGAGCAAAGGCTGGCCCGTGTGGTCCGATCCAACAGATGTAGCTGAAATTGCTGAAAAAGTTAATGCTGATTCTAATAGAATGGTGTCAGAACTCGCAGTGCATAGCAGTTTGTTAAGTATGGTGCTGTTGTTTCTGTGACAAATGGGGAAACTACTGTACACAATATTATACAGGTGGTCATAATGTTATGGCTGATATTGGTGTATGTGACTATCGGTGTATGTGTGATGAAATGTTATATTTTTAAAGGTTTCGTTAGGAAATGAAGTCTGTCTGATGTCTGTCTGGTTGTGCTGTGGGACAGTTATTGTGCTTCATTACATCACAGGAAGCCAGACAACTGCCCACCCTTGTTATGGCAAAGCTGTGCTTACTGAGCCTATACTTTGTCAAGGTTTTACTTTAATTTTGATCAGTATCTATGTTTGAAATGTGTTGCTATGCTCTACTGTTCATTCAGCGACAGATAGCACTGAATTCTGTCCTGTGATTGAGTTTCACAGTCAGTCATTTTCTTTTATTTAGACTGTGTACTAAACTTGTTTGTAGGAATTAAATGTTCAGGCACTGAGATTTCAGTCTGCTTGTAGAACAGGTTGGTGAACTCATTCCCAGGGTTAGTTGAACGAACTATCTCTGATCTTTCCTAATTGCAGGGGCTTTAATTTGATCTAATTAAGGGTAATTCTTTTTAAGATGTTTTACATTTCTTAAATATTCATTATTACGTTGTTGTTGTGTTTGTATATTTTTTTGTAATGCAGGTAAGTGTATGTTTTTATATATATATAGTATGTATATACTTATATATACTGTAGTTCAGATCATTAAAGGACATGTTATATTCCTGACTGTGTGTGAACTACAGCATCTTCCTGGCTTCTTATTGTCAGGTCTTCTTCTTCTGTTGGTTGGCAGGAGTACTGAGAGAGAGAGGCCAGTAGGGAGAAGAGCGAGAGTTTGAGAGGGAGGGAGGAAATGAGGTAGGAGAGAAACAGGCGTGGGTCAGAAGGAAACTTTAAAGGGGAGATTAATTGAGGAGGGACTTGGCTGTGCGTCGAATTTGACAGGGTGCGAGTGTGTGTCTGTTGCTTGTGTGTGTGTGTGTCAGAGTTGCAGTAGGCTGGTGAATCCTGGTAGATATTCCTCAAGGATATGATGCAGCGTCAGATCTTTCTAGAAGAAAACTCTGCACATTGCTGCTCCTACAGGATGATCCATCTCGTGTTTGTTTGTCTCACTCTCGCTTTCCCTTTGTGAGTCGTGTTTAGGAGTGTTGTCTTCCTATGTGTGTCTCTGTGTGTTTGTACTGTGTGTGTGAGGATCTAAACGCGCATGTGGGTTTGTTCTGATAGGGCAAAGGCAGCATTCTGCACTGTTTGTTTTCAGGTTTTGTGTCACTATGGAGACTAGGTGCGCCTGTGCGTAGTGGTGTGGGGAGGACATGCGGGATATAGCACAGGGAGGTGTTGCAGTTTGTGCTTTATCTCATTTTGATGGTACTGTACTCTGACAATGTTTTTGTTCAAATGAACAGCCAAAACAATAAAGTTTTGGTAGTTTCCTATGTGTTTCCTATGGGACTTGTGTCTCTGTAAAGGTTGGATGAGTGTGTGTCTGTGTTTGCGTGTTGTGTTTGAGTGTCCATATCTTACTGCAATCGTGTGGACTGAAAGTCCATGTGAAGATAATGTAGCATGATACCAAAAATGTGACCTTGTTGGGAGTCTTTGTCATAAGGTTCATGGTAAAAGTAACAATTGGTGATAAGGTTAGGGTTTAGGTTTAAAAATAGGTTTAGGTTAAGTTTAGGTTTTTAGTGGTTTATATTTAGAGGTTAAAGAAATATAATTTTTTATGGGAATACTCAAGCCCGGATCTATGGGGAGACAAAGTGGGGCATTGCCCCCGCAGATAGAATCTTTGTCCCTCACAGTTATGTTTCCCCATAAGCGTTGCAAATGGTATATTAATTTAATGCCCCCCCATTGATAAAAATGCCCCCTCAGTCATTTCATCCTGGAGGCGGGCCTGCAAACACTTTCCCCCTACAAGGATAGTAAAACGTGTGTGTGTGTTGTAGTGTGTCTGGCTCTCACTGGTCGTCGTACAGAGATAGGCCTTATCTGCTCGTCCACAGGGCACGTTAATGCACCCTGGCGCTTGCTGCAGCTGAAGGACACGTTTGATCACACTACAGCGAGCCATGCTCTCCGCCTGCAATCTAAACAGGCAGAAAATACACACACACACGGCACAGGAGTGTGTGTCTGTGTGATTACGCGTAACACAGGGTATGAAGTTAGAGGCAATGTCATGGATAATGGGGTTTCTGTAGAAAACATTATACTGCTAATATAATGTCCTTTACTAAGTTCCAGAAGTGATTAAATGTTCCCGTAACAACAGAAAAGTAACAAATAAAAGGCCCTTTGTTAACTGTTGTCAAATGACAGGCATGTTATGCACACTGCTTTATTTACACAGGTATAAATAGTTAGAAGAAACATACTGGACTCTTGGGGGTGTTTGTGTTTCTCAGAGACATCCTAGAGGTTTTTCTAATCACTTTATATTTTTCTGAGAAACTGTATAGGTTTAGGCTGTTTACAGGCGCGTGATTGGGTACAGGAGCTGTCAGTGAACTGACCTTTCCTGTCTACTGCCACCAGAGGCTGTGTTCTTTCTTGGGGACCATCCCATTCCATTACATGTTATTCAGTGTTTTTAAATTCCATTCTACTGCGTTCCATTTTATTCAATTTCATTGTTTTCCATTCCGTACCGTATCAGGAAAGCATCCCTCAGGTTCTGTTAGTTAATTACCTGGCAGTGGTAACCTTGAGACGCTATGATAATGCCCGCAATCCATTGTTTATTAGTCCTGTTTTACATGCACGAGTTTGCACACAGGCACAAACAGATACACACGCATATGCACATAAAGGAACACACACGTGCCACAAATGTACATGTGCAACGATCACACTCGCACACACAAACCTAAATACAAAAACGAAGACGTAAAAGCCCACCCACCCCCTTAAATAGGCAGGTTAGATCCTTCCCATTAATCTTTAGACCAAATTGAGTTGAGCGTTTGTTTACTTTCTGCTAAAATTTTGGCCTAATGGAGGCTGTTAATTCAGGGATCATAGTGTTGTATCCTGGCTCCCGGCAGAAGGCTTCACTCTATTTATTAGGATGTTTACCATGCCAGCTCTGCATCACTCATCACCCCCGCCCAGCTTCTACATTCATTCTAATTAAAGAGCTTATTATTGCATTATATGTTATAATTGAAAGGCGAGGAGCAGAATGGTACTTGGTGATTACGATTGAAAGCACCCATCCTTCTTTCCAATTCAAATCCCTTCACCCCAGATTGGGATTTGATGATTAGTCCTAGAGGACCATGTTATGTTCTTTTGGGAAAAAAATACTTTGGAAAACAATAAGGTTCTGTGCTGGTCAACACATCGGCCATATATATTACCGCTACAATTACTACTGATATTACTATTACTATTAACTACCGGTACTACAACTACTATTAACTATACAACTACAAGTGCCAGTACTAATAATAGTTATATTACCTATTGCTAATACTACTAATACTAATACTAACTACTGTCACTGTTATTAAATACTTCTGCTATTATTTTCTACTACAACTAAGGGCCAATAGTATAATACAATAATAATATTAGAACTTTACCTACCTCTAATACTGATGCAAATAGCAATTCCATCCATTTACATTTTAGTCATCTAGCTCTCACTCTTATCCAGCGTGACTTACAAAGGTACAGGGACATCCCCCTGGAGCAACGTAGGGTAAAGTGCCTAGCTCAAGGACACCATGCCATTTAGCTCAGTCGGGAATCAAACTGTCAACCTTCCGACTACAAGTCTGACTTCCGACTACAAGTCTGACCACCAGAGTTTGAGACTCAAGTCACTGACTTGGATTTAAGTCACAATTAAGTGACCAGTAAATTGACTCGCAATCTGTTCAAAAGACTTGAGACTTGACTTGGACTTGTGCCTTGGACAGTAAATATAGAATAGCTATAACTAAGGAAAAAAAAACGCCTTCACTCCCTGTTCTGGTCAGGCTCCAGGTCTGACAGCTGAAGCGATTAAAGTTGAAAGTCACCTAGGTAACGTTAGCAACAGTTCTCTTCGGAGTAGTGAGCGGGAAGTGAACAGCCAAAATGGCAATTGGAAGTGCACCTGTTCCATTTGTAATAGCTTTTGGCTCGAAGATTTTACAATTGAAGGGAACAGAGATGTAGCTGTCACAACAACAAACTTCTTGCGCCACTTGAAGGGACACAGAGAGAGGTTAGTCAGACTAAGTCAGCAGGTAACTCATATAATGTTACATTATCTAACTAATGTAACAAAATAGCAAGTAGAATAAGTTTGTTATATAACTCCCTAAATGTCTGCAGGTGATACATTGATAGCCAGCTAACTTTTGGAATCTCATTGAATCTATAAAGAACAGGAATAAACCACATTGTATTCAGAACGAAAAGAGCTTTTTGCCCATGGCCCAACCTAAGTCTTGACACTTGACTTGGACTTGTGTGCAGTGACTTGAGACTTGATTTTGACTTGCATACACTGACTTGAGACTTGACTTGCATGCATTGACTTAAAGACATCTCTGCTAACCACTAAGCCATCTGGCATGCCTAGCACTACTAATATTATTACCAGTTCTAATACTTACATAACTTTTAACCAATATAATACTAACATCAACAACTACCGATACTACTGCTACTACTACTGTTTATAATAATAATCATTGCAGTTGTCTAAATATCATAGTAATAATTGATTGCGTGTACTTTCCTCTTACAGTAACTACTGTATGCTTTTAACAGTAACCTCCCCTTCACCTGGCCTAGCAGCCCTATTCCAACAAGAGTGTGTCTGTATAATCCTCTATTGACTCCTCTGAAAGATGGCACAATGTCTCGTTCACTGACCTGTGGCATTGGGTTTTCTTATTTAGACCAAAAGACTCCAACACAACTTTCATTAGCATCTGGTCCACCATCCAGGGACCCACCAGGAGTGCTTAACCTAATGAGCTAAACCAGCAGTCATAGTGCTAAACTAATAAGGGAAACCAGCAGTCAGAGTACTTAACCTAATGAGGCAAACCAGCAGTAGGCCACAGCTTGGGACTTGCATTTGAGAATCGGACTCGAGTCGCACTTAAGACTTTAATTGAGACTCGTCATCAAAAAAAAGACACAGACTCGAGATGTGGGACTCGTGAATAATATTTGTTTTAGGTCTGATGAGCTGAATGTTATTCCCCTTCCTGCGTAAGCTATAACCTACCTACGTAACAGGTAAGTACTAATATGATTGGGTATCTGCTGCGCACGGCCACAAGTGAGAGAGGACAACAAACATGTCAAACACACTGGGAGCTGCTGTACCATTCAGACTTGAGAATTGACTTGGGCTCTAGCTGAAAGACTTGAGACTTGACTTGGACACTAGCTGAAAGACTTGGGACTCGACTTGGACTCTAGCTGAAAGACTTGAGACTTGACTTGAACTCTAGCTGAAAGACTTGAGACTCGACTTGGACTCTAGCTGAAAGACTTGAGACTGGACTTGGGGTGAATCCCATTTCTCTGTCTTACCCCCTTCCCTTACCCCTTCCCCTTAGTTTTGCGAGTTCATGTGAGAGTTAGGGCCATACCAAATCTCATTTTGATCTAGGGGTAGGTTAAAGGGAAAGGGGTGGATACCCCTTAAAACCAAGCATTTTCAAGAGCTTACTTGAAAACAAGGGGTACCCAGAATACACCGCACAACCGGCAACAATGGCAGCCAGATCATCAAGAGAGTCCAGTAAATGTATTTTATGCTTAAACAATTGACTTAAAATGTATGGCAGACTTGTTTTGTGCTCTATACAGTCATGTAGATATATATTTGCAACCATGTTCATAATTGAAACATTTTTAAAAATCAATTGTTTCGATTTGAACAACAGTACCGCATTTCAATGTCTAGCCTTGAATGGACACCATGCATGTCTGCAGTTTCAAATAAACTACATTAGCAGCGGATTTCGTTTGATATATTGAAAGTTTGTGATCAACACTTGTCGCCTCTGGTGATGTAGCAGCCAGCTAGCAACAACGTATGATAACTGTAATCAAGTGGTGTCTCATTTCATAGGGGTATGTTTTCATCCCTATCCCTTACCACTCGGTTTCGAGGGTCAAGGGCTAGGGTTAAGACGAAGGAGTAGGGGAAGTGGTAAGACAGATAAATGGGATTCACCCTTGGACTCTAGCTGAAAGACTTTAGACTTGACTTGGACTCTAGCTGAAAGACTTGAGACTTGACTTGGACTCTAGCTAAGAGACTTGTGAGCATCTCTGGCTGCTGGCCACCATAAATGCCCCACAATGCTTTGCTCTATGCCAGCATCCATTCGTGCCCTCCCACAGGGGATTTCTGAATGCAATAGGCCTCTTTCCCGTCAGTGGACTCATACCCGCCTCCTGTCCGTACTGCATACTCTTAATTGGGTTACACTGTCATTCTGAGGGAATTGGAGCTATAATTATGTGGGCGGTGGACGCCTGGCTAAATGGGATATTGTTCTATTTGAGAACAGTAAAGGACATTAGTGGACAGTGCTGGTCCAGCTGATATCCTGACAGATTATCTCATAACACCTGAAATCTGTACCCGGATCAGTGTCCCCCCAGGAAATCACAATGTGTTTGATGCTAAACAGCGATGCTTTGTGTGAGTGTGTCCACCTGCTGGATTTCTATCTTGAATGTGTTGACAGCCAATATAAACCTCCCCATGAAAATCATTATCACTTTATTGAAGGCTCCCAGCACCTCAGGTTGTTGCTAACAGTTGTGTTCATACGTTATTTGAGGCAGCCATAAAAGCAATATTACATTACTTTGTGGTTAGTGTAAATAATCTATAATCCTCTCACCTCAGCTCGTTCACGGCACGCGGATGCCTTATGAACACACAACAGGGAATGTAGCATCCTTGCCGCAATGAAATCAACCCGACAAGTTATATCTCCGGCACGGATTAAAGCGAAAGTCGCTCAACAATGGCCTCTGTTTGTAACCAAGAGTGACATTTTTATAATTACCTTTCAACTTCACGTCCCTGATGGAGAATGCTCCCATTACTTATTCATGTCATCTCAGTGTCGCCTGTATGGACAGAGGGACAGAGAGAGGGAGAGATGGAGGGAACGAGAGAGAGAAGGAGAAGGAGAGAGAGAGAGGACCAAGAGAAAGAGGGAGAGACAGGAGGAGTGAGAACAGAGTGTTGACGTGAAGCTGAAGGACATTCTTGTTTCACAGCTTTTGTAAAGAGTAGCTGCTTTTAGCATTCAGCCGAGATAAGGCCGCATCTGGAGAGATGTAGAGTGAGAGAGAGAGAGAGAGAGAGAGAGAGAGAGAGAGAGAGAGAGAGAGAGAGAGAGAGAGAGAGAGAGAGAGACAGACAGACAGACAGACAGACAGAAAGAAAAGGCCAGTTGAACTCCGGTCACCTGCGTG